>CAWUDS030006320.1:0-37309 GCA_963859935.3 Lathyrus sativus | reverse complement strand
AGTCCCTGGTTTTTCTATGAGGAATTCTTAAGTGAATTAGGATCGCTTAGGAATTTTTGTAGAAATTTATAAGATAGTTTGCTATTTTTGATTGATTTTAGTTTAGGTGATAGTTTTAGATGATTCTAAGGCACTAACTCAACTAGATTAACATCTTTAGTTCCCTTAGATTAGGGTTTTGTTTCTCTTATTCTTGGATGAGGATGAAGACAAGTTGAAGATGCATTGGATGGCTTGAAGAGGCTTGGATTTGAAGATCTTCCCTTCTTGTGGTATAGTCCTGATTAGGTTAAGATTAGGGTTTTGTAGGCAGAGCTTCTAGATAGTTCTCTTCCTTCATAAACATGGAATATGTTGATCAATTCCATTCTTCCCTATGATGTAAGGTCCCTGGTAAAGGCCTCATCCCTCCTTTGGTAGGATGTGTGGTTCTTTGCAAATTGGTAGAACCTTTGAGGGTCCCTTTCTCTGATGACAGGATGCTCAGTGGTGACCTTTGGTCTTCACTCTGCTACCAATCATCCCAAATTTGCTCTGGATAGATGAATCTTTCTCCCTTGTTAGAGGATGAAGTTCCTTGCTTGAAGAAGATTGAAGGATGAAGTTGACACTTCCATGTGATTGAAGATTACTCTGAGAAGCTGAAGCTTGTAGATGAAGAGGAACTAGTTGATACTGGTAAAGAAGAGAGAGCTGAAGCTTGAAGACCAAGTTGATACTTATGAAGAGGATTCAATTGAGATTGAGTAGAGAGCTGAGGCTTGAGGAATAAAGGATAAGTTGACACTTGCATTGATGCACTGAGAGCTGAAGGAGTCAAGTTGATACTTGTAGTTAAGAGTGAAGCCTGAAGGTGGAATTGACTGAAGAGCTGAAACTTGGAGAAGAGAGAACAAGTTGATACTTATGTTTGATGTGTTAGAACCTTGGAGAAGCAAGTTGATACTTGTCATGAAAGATGATAGCCCTGAAGAGCTGCTGAAGATTGATGACTGGACTGCTGTTAGGTTGGTTTAGTTGTAGGAGCTGTGGATCTGTTTCCTCTCTTGTCTGTTTTCTCTTCTGTATTGGTGTGGCTTGTTTGATTTGCTTGATGCATTAGAATAAGTCCATATCTAGATTGATGTAAGCTAGGAGCATGATCGCACTAGAGTTTGAGTTGCTCCTTCTGCTTGTATTGTTACTGAATGGCTTTGCTTGCGGGTATTCGGTAGAGCCCTGCTCCCTTGCCCATGTGGTTTGTGTGTGCTTGATAGCATGTTACTTCTTCTGTATGATTGCAGTTGCTTATATTTTGCTTGATAGCATGTTATTTCTTCCTGTATGATTGCAGTTATTCATATCTGGCTTGAGGTTGAGATGAGCTTGTGGAGGCTGAGGCCCTACACACATTTCCTCCCTCACTTGCATTGCATGCATTTTACAGTCGTTTACTGTTTACTGTTTAATTTGATGCTTTACCTGTTTCTGTTTATCATTGACATGATCCCTTAGGAATATCACTTCCTTTGATAAGGAAGTGATGATTAGAACTTTAGGTTGAAACCTATGCATGACAACTTCTAGGAGTCCCCTGTTTCAAACCTCAACCATAGGATGAATTCTTGGCATGACAACATTAGGACTTGATAGTCTCCCCTTAGTTGAGCTCGTTCTCTTTTCTCATCTCAAAACAAATCAAAATACAATAATAAAGGTTAACTGACGTCGTACGTTACGAGCCTTAAGCTATCTGAGAAAGGATTGTTGGAGAGTTTCTTTTCAACAGTCTGGATGTTTAGTATGGTACCCTTTGGGTGACATACGACGCATTCACTCTCAGGTCATAGTCTCTAGTGCGACACCAGTTGCAAATATCCATAAAAGACAGTTCTTTCGTAAAAGACAGAAAACAAACTTCAAACCTTTTTTCCCCGTGGGCCCATAATTCAAAGGAAGCTTTTCTGAAGAAAAGAGTGTCGTTAAACTTCAACGCCACCGCAAACAGTGCTTGTCCCTAACTGTTGGAAGTGATGTTTAACCCTGCTCGATAAAACAGATGAATATGAATCCCCGTAGTCCGTATTATCCCGAACTACGTAAGCTCTAATCTCTCATACCTGTTGAGAGTACATAGGCACAATACTGATGTATTGGCGAGCCACCTTCCCCATAACCCGTAGTTAGTCGAACTACGTTGACTCTGATTTCTCATTCTCTGATGAGAATACGTAGGCATAAAGTGCGACGCTTTGCCGAGTCATTTTCTTTTCTTTTCAGACCAGCCTTGATAGGTAGATAGTAAACAAACCCGTCAGACAAACACAACAAGCGTATATCCCATCGAGTACGATGGACGTGAGGGGTGCTAATACCTTCCCCCTTGCGTAACCGACTCCCTAACCCAGACAATGGTTGCGATGACCTTGTCTTATACCTTTTCGTCAGGTTTTTCCGATCGTTTCCTTTCCCGTTCTGAGGGATAAATAACGAAAGGTGGCGACTCTTCTGTTTTGCCGGCACCTTTTTTTTCGCGGTAGCGACACATACCATCGGATCTAAGGGAAAAAATTTCTTGTTTGCTATATTTAAATACCTTTCACTACGATTCAATGAGGGTTGTCATTTCTCATTGCCATCTAGTGAAGATATTTAAATAAGGACAACTGTTGCACCCCAAATTTTTACCCCTTAGATCCTCATCATCATTTTAGGATCATATTCATTTGATTATCTAACCATAACCTATTTCAAGTTTGTCTTTGTCAAGATACAGGAATCAGGGTTTTATACAGCCAAAATCGAGGCTTCAAGGGTTAATCAGTCAACGTTTTGGATTGGTTCTCCTTGAATTGAGTATCCACATCATCAAATGTATTCCATTGGATCAATTATGAATCCAATTTGAGGTTGTCACCCAGGAATTGAGAACAGTGCAGTTCAGGATACCCGATTAGGGTTTTCGATCAGGAAAAGTCAACTGTAGTTTGAATTTTAATTTAAAAGGTGTTCCAATGGTAGGATCATGGTCCATGAAGTTCCTATGGCTTAGTAAAGTCTACTCAAGAAGTTTGAAGGCCTCAAAATACCCGGAACATCAACAGTCGACTCGGTAGCCACCGATCGATCGTTCGGTTGACCGAAAAGCCAACTCTTCACTCATGAGGAATTTGACCTCAAGATGGGAATCAAAATGGTCCTGATGACATATTACACCTACCCACGAAGTTTTGTGACCATTGGATCAAGAATTGATAAGTAATCGAAAAGTTGGGAAATTAAGGTTTTCAAAAGGGCAAAGTCATAACTCCTTAACCACACAAGGGTTTTTGACCTAGTTTTAAAGGGAATGAGTTCCTAACACAAGCATGAATATTGTAGTACCAAATTGAGGATTTTTAAAAAGTACAAGTGGGTTCTATAACTCTTCCGGGTTAGAGAGAACCAAGATTCACAAGTTGGCAAAAACTCACATTCGCAAAACTAGGTCAGCATGAGTTTTTTATTCCAAAACCTCTCCAAATCGATGCTAATCAAAGACTAAACCTCATTTATGATATTTGCATTGATAATGAACATTTTTAATATCAATTCCCACGAAAATGGCACAAAGATAAAAGGAAATCATTATTTAATGCAAGTTGCAAAAGTGAATAGTGAAGAAAGAGAAAAAAGGTGGCTACCCTTGTCAAATCATCAACTTTACTTCAACAAGTCACATCCTAACCTATCAAGCATGATGAAAAAAAATATATATAGGGCATGGAGAATATATTATTAGAGTGGCTTAAAGACAAGTATGAAGATTGCATTGGAAAACTCAAAGATTTTCATGATGGAAGGTTAAAATTGGCAATTTGCTTCACTTTTGCCCATACCTTAATCCAAGGCCTTTGACTATAAATAGAACTCACTTCCTACATCATAAACACAACAGTTCCATTCTATAACCATCTAGAAATATCTCCCTTACACAATCACCAAATTCTTGCAAAATCTCACTAAGTCTCCAAAATCCCTCAAAATCTATTTTTACAAAACACCTTCCAAAGCCATTTCCAAACTTTTTCCAACTCAAGAAACACTTCAAACACATCAAATATGATGTATTGAAGCTATCCAAATCACTTCCACACTTATGTAACAAGGTTTGAGTGAGTTGGTCTTTGAAATCTTTGGATTTTAGAGTTTTTCCTTCATTTACAAGGCATTCCGTCCACTAGCTTGCTTGTAGGTTGTTTGGAGCATCTATTCATCAACCTAGGAACATTTGAAGACCTTGTAGGAGCTCTCAATATCTCTGGTTTTCTTATTGCTTAAGCTTGCTTCAAGAGGTAAACCTAAAACTCATAAATGTTAACTTTCTACTTGCATTTCACATGCTACCATGAATGTTTTTAGGGTTTTCACCTTCCTATCTCTCATTTATTCATTTCAAAAATTTAATTTCATTCTCTTTTGAGTTTTATTTTAAAGTTTTGATTTTGGATTGTTAGGATCCTTGTGTACTTGAGTTTGACTAAAACTCTTGCTTGTAAGCATTTGTGTGTAATCATCATTAAAACTTGAAAGTTTTCTCCCATGAAGTTTTGAACTTCTCACTTACATTTGTTGTGACATTATTTGATTAGGCATGATGCCTGTAAGTATACACGTAATCTTGTAAGCCCTATTGAAGCCTCATCTTTGTTAAGATGCATCTTTGTTAAGATCCCCTTCCATCTTTATTAAGATGTACCCCATTCTTTGTCAAGATATGTCAGTGGTTTTCACCCTTTGTGTATAGTCTTGTAAGAACTTCCCCATTTCATGATATTATAATATCTTGATACTTGCTTTGGTTGTGACCATCTATCTTGATTGAAATCATTTCCTGATATTGTAATATCTTAAATGCTTGCTTTGGTTGTAACCATTCATCATGATTGAAATCCTTGCTTATTGTAATATGCTTGATTATTCCTGTTTGTAACCATATCCCTTATATTCATCATGTGTGAATGATTATGCTTTGTTAAGTTTATTTCCCCAAAGTGATGGAACTCTTTAGTTCTCATCCCAGTTGCCTCCTCTTTTCCCTTCCAAAGGAAAGTCTCTCTATTGACCCTTGGGTCATAGATAGCTCATTAACTCGTATGTCTGGATAGAACCTTCCTCCCCTTTTGGTCTGGATAGAACCAATAGGATAACTCATAGGTCTGGATAGAACCTTCTCTCCCTTTTGGTCTAGATAGAACCAATAGGATATAACCTCATAGGTCTGGATAGAACCTTTCTCCCCTATTAGGTCTGGATAGAACCAATAAGACTTAAACTCATAGGTCTGGATAGAACCTTCTCCCCCTTTTAGTCTGGATAGAACCAATGGGATTTAACTCATTAGGCCTAGATAGAGCCTTCTCCCTCTTTTTGGTCTGGAAAGAACCAATAGATCCTTATTCTGTAGTTCGTGCCCTGAACTATGACCACTCTGATTTCTCATTGGACAATGAGAATACGTAGGCACAAGATGCGATATCTTGACGAGCAACCTTCCCCCTTTCTCTCATCTTTTGGTCTGGATAGAACCATTTGGTCTTACAACGTAGAACTTTAGGATAGAGTTTGGTTAACTCTATGTTAGAATCACGGATATGATGACTTACTTCCCTTTCTTGAGAGTTCAACATAGATTTAGAGAGTTGTCTTAAACTCTACACAAGCATGGATATGTTTGTTCCTCTCTGAACCTTGATCATAATCAAGTGTTCTTTGTCTCTTGTGAGGTGAACTACGATTGCTCTGATTCTATCCTAGTTAGGATACGTAGGCAGAGGACGCGATGTCTTTGCGAGCAAGCTTATAAACTATCTTTAGGTCTTAACCTACACCCTTTACCCAATCTCAAACCTTAGCAAACATTTACCAAACTTAGCATGCAAACAAACAAAAGGTTCCTGTAGAGTACTACAGATGTTTAGGATGTGAAATACCTACCCTAGGCATAACCAACCCCCGATCCCCGAATCTCTTAGCGTTGTTGTTACATCGCAAAAAGGTTTTTTCTTTCTTTAGACCTTTCCTTTGGATAAATTAAAGTCCGGTTGTAATCTAAGAATTAAAGATTCAAGTTAATCAATAGCTTGATATCACGATTCTCACCGCAACATGGAGGTTATCCATATTTATTTCATATGTTTCCCAAGTAGAGAACAATGTTGCTTTCTTCTAAGAAGTGTTGATGGTAGTCATCTTTCGAGTTTTCTCTCACCTTGTGTTGGGTATTGATTTAAAATCCCCCACATTTTAACTTTTTTCTATGATTTTCCCCCCAATAGTTTATCTTTTGTCCTTGAAACAGAGTTGATATTGTTATCCCCTTTGTTGACTATTGATGTTTGAAGATTGATCTTTGGATTTTCTCCCCAAGTAATATCTCCATCTCCTTAGCAAGATTTGAGCCTTTTACTAGGATTTAGTTTCCTTTGATGGCTTTTGTTTATCTCTTGCAGGTTTTTTTTTGTTTATCCCTAGCAGGATCTCAAGTGATATCTCCATTTTGTTGAGATTAGTCGAGTATTCAGCGGTGTTATGATGTTTTGTGCATCCTCTGTTTATCCTTTTTGTCTATTTTGTCAGCATATTCATACTCATATGCATTGCATGCGCATTCATTTTGTTGAGCATAACATGTTTTTGTTGCATTGTGCATCTTTCATTTTTATTGGTGCTTCCTTGTTCTCCGGTGTTGTTATCCCCGCGGAGTGTGTGTGTACTCTCTCTATTAGAATGTCGACCCTAAGCAAAAAATTCCTATTCTTTCTAATTCCCACTGAGTTTATGCCTCGTGGAAGATGTTTGTTTTAGATTTCCTCCCCATCTTTTATCTAGATGTAATTGATCCCAGGTGAGATATTTCCTCATCAGGTCGAGTCTTGTTTGACAGTTTCTCTCTAGTTTGTTCTTGGATTGAAGTTTGGTTTCTTGCAGTGGTTATTTTGATTTCTCTGGGCTATGAAACCTGGATGATGAGAAGACATTTATTTTTCCTTTTGAGGATTTATTTTCCTCGGCAGAAATCTATTATTAATCCCCATAAGAAGATGAAGATTTGAATTTCCCAGCGGTGTTTTGATAACACTCTTTTGGTAATTGCTTGTGCGACTTCATGTGGTAGCTTTTTTATTTGAGCAGCTTGTTTGTCCCCAGAAAGGTAAACTTCATCTGGTAACAAGTGGAAGCCTCTTTATTTGAGCAGCTTATGTAATCTTCCATAAGTTTATTTGTATCTTAGCAATAAATGATAGTTCTCTATTTCATCCTCAACAGAGAAGTTTATTGTGAAATGATGGATCCTTATCCGACCAACTTTTCCATCAAATGACATCTTTGTGGAAGAAGTCCCAGTGAGAAGTTTGTTGTGAATCCTTAACAAATGGTTGTCTCTTATTTGAAAAGTCTGTTGTATGATTTAACCTACCCGTATCTCTTTTGAAGATCCCCGACAGAGTGATTGATATTTCATCCCCAACAAATGGTTGTCTCTTTATTTAAGAAGTTTGTTATGTGATTTGAGCATCTCAGTGATAGTTAGTTGATAATATACCTCTTCTCCTACCCAGTGACAGGTAGTCAAGTTTTATTTATCATACCCAATGACAGGTAGTCGACCTTTATTTCCTTCTTCTACCCAGTGACAGGTAGTCGAGTTTTGTTTATCCTACACAGTGACAGGTAGTTGACCTTTATTTCCTTCTTCTACCCAGTGACATTTAGTCGAGTTTTGTTTGTCCTACCTAGTGATAGGTAGTCGACCTTTATTTCTTTCTCCTACCCAGTGACAGGTAGTCGCATTTTATTTACCCCTACCCAGTGACAGGTAGTCGGTAATCTTTCCTCCCGAGCCTGTTGCCTTTATTTTTCTACCCAGTGATAGGTAGTAGGTAGCATTTGTCTCCCCCTTTTTTTGGTTAGTTACCGTTATTTTCTGCCTAGTGACAGGTAGTCAGTAATCTTTCCTTTGGTTTATTGCCTTGTTTTCTACCCAGTGACAGGTAGAAGGTATTTTACTTCTTCTCTTTAATTTGAGTATCTTCGCCTGGTATCTAGCAGTTGGTATCTCTTCCAGTTGAGTTAATTCCTTTCCTTTATCGAAACAAAATCTTACCCTTTTTGTTTCCCCTTGCGGAGTCTCTTTTTCTTTCTTTTGTTCTCCAGCAGTTTGTTTGTCTCTTGTGGCTTGTTTTCCCCACAAAGGTCTTTTGTCTGCATATCATTAGCATAATCATATTATTTTATGGCCTCTTAGGGAAAAATATTGGGTTTATTGTTATATTTAAGTCTCTTCTATCTGATCGAGACAACAATGTCAATCTTCATATCTCCGGATAGAAGAGACCTAAATAGGAGCAGCTGTAATGCCCTAATTTATACCCCTAAAATCCCACATATCATTTGCATTTTATTCCACAAACAAGATCACAAGTTTTTGAAGGTGAGAAAATACTTAGAAGGGGGGGTTGAATAAGTATCTTTAAAAAACTTATAGCAATAAAAACACAATGATTTTTATCCTGGTTCGTTAAACTTAACTACTCCAGTCCACCCTATCAAGAGTGATTTGCCTTTCTCAAACAAGGACTTAATCCACTATTAATCAACTGATTACAATAGCAATCACTAAGATCAACTGTTCTTAGTCTTCTCAAGAACTACTGATCCCAACTAGATCTTCTCAAGGAACTATTACAATGAAATGTAAAATAAATACAAGTGTTTGAATGCTTCTAACAAGCTTTATCACAAGAGTGATTTTTCACTTAATGTTAAGAACAAAAGAATAAACTCAGCAAAGAGAATAAGAATATTTTATGAGAGCTTGTAAGAGTTTCTTTTCAAAGTTTCGTCCGCTGAAGAAGATGAGGAAGACTTGCTTTTATATGCACAGTAGTCCACAAAGTCTTGACGTTGGAGGATGTGTACTGAAAAGGCCTGAACCTTTTTGTCTTTACATCACATGACCTTTCCTGGAAGTAGAATGCACAGAGAAATGCTTTTGGTCTGTGTTCTAGTGTCAAGCATGAAAGAGGAAAGAGTCGTTGAGCCAAATCAACGGATATGACTTTGAATTCTTCTTCAACAAGTATTTCACTTCAGCAAAGTAAACATCAGAGTCTGCGTGATCAGAGTCTTGGATGCCCATCAGATTTTGTTGAATCAGAGTAATGCAGCAAGCGTGCTTTAGCGTGTAGTTCTATTAGAGCAGAGTTTTATGAATCAGATCCTCAGTACATGCAGCGTGTAGTACTCTCAGAGTCTTCTGAAAAATTGTGCTTCTTAACTCTCTCATACAAAGATCTTCAATGCTTCAGAGTCTTCAGATCTTTTAGAGTCTTCTACTTCAGATCCTTCTGCAGCTTCTGCTTCAGATTCTTCTGTAGCTTTTGCTTCAGATCCTTCTGCAGGCAGTATTCAAATTCTTCGATAAGATGATTCTGACTCTTCAGAGCCTTCCATAGTTCCATGTTCATATTAATTTGCTCTTATATATATATATATATATATATATATATATATATATATATATATATATATAATATATATATATATATATATATATATATATATATATATATATATATATATATATATATATATATATATATATATATATATATATATATATATATATATATATATATATATATATATATATATATATATATATATATATATATATATATATATATATATATATATATATATATATATATATATATATACTTTAACATCTGCAGCAAATATTCATGAACAAATTTTAGAGTATATAATTCTTTAATACAAAATTTCATAAGAGTTATCATCAAAACATAAAGATATTACTAAGAAACAATTTGTGTTCTTACAATCTCCCCCTTTTTGATGATGACAAAACATGAGAAATTTTATTCAATAAAAAGCAATAATTATAACTCCCCCTGAGATTAAGAATCTCCCCCTGAAATGAATACTCTAAAGGAAAATAATACTTCCCTTTTGCTTGAGTGTATTTCAGAATCAGAGTCTGATGACTTCTTTCAAACACAGAGTCTCGTTTTTTGTTTAGAATCAGAGTACAATTTGGTTCAAGAATCAGAGTTTGGTTGAGTAATTCTCAGGATAACTTCAATGAATTCATTTTGTCAGATGAAACAATAGAATCTAAAAGACTTAAACTCAAAGATAGTTAATAATATGTCTGAATTTCGTTTTAGTATTTGCTTATGGATTGAACAATCAGATTCTTTTTCTCCCCCTTTTTGTCATAATCAAAAAGATGTGTAAAGACAGAAAAGATAACAGAAGAAAAGCAAAACAAACATTTTCGTTCAGTCAGATGGTTCACATAACAGATGATAAAAAAACAATAGAAAACAGATGCAAACAACAGTGCAAAAAACATGAAAAGAAACTAAGGCTGGCGAGATGCAATCAGGGTCAGAAGATCTGTGATCTTTGTAGTAGACTCTTCTTGCTTGGTCATCCAAGTCTTAATCTCTTCATTGGTTTGTTCTTGTTTGATCATCCAGGACTTGATTTCCTTAACCTCTTACACAAGTTCTGAATTGTCAGTCTTCACTACAGATTCAGACGCATCAATGTCCATATCAGATGCAACATCTTCAGATGGAGAGTCTTCAGCAGGAGCAGCTTCCAGAAGCAGCACTGGTGGTTTGGGAATGCTCATCAGAGTCTGTCTGACCAATTCAACAAACTTTGCCTTAGCATCTTCAGCACAGACTGCCTTGAGATGAGAAGCCACAACGTTGAACTTAGAGATAAATTTATCCCAAGTAGTTTCAGACTTAACAGGATCTATACTGAACATACACTCTTCTTCCACACGTGCAATCCCCATATGAACTTCCTTTTTGAAATTCTCAAACAGTTTATCAACATCTGATCTAGGAATTGGGTAAAGGTATTCCTCAAGAGTCACTTTTTCAGCAGATTCAGCGTTTGGCTGAGGTTGTTCACAAGTGGTATCAGGAGGTGTTGGATCAGATGGTGGTTGTTCATATGGTTGAGGTGCAGATGGTTGAGGTTCAGATGGTTGAGGTTCAGATGGTTGTGGTATGGTGAGTTGAGGTGTAGGGGTTGTTGAAATTTCAGCTTCAGATGATGAAGGTTGAATTTGGAGCGAAGTGAAAGTCTATGATTGATTTGGTCAGAGGCTGATAGGTTAGAAAATGTAGGTTTGAATGGATCAGGAATGTGTAAACAGGAGGGTGAGTGAACTTCTGATTCAGAATCAGATGATTCAGTGGAGTGACATGAGGTGGATGACAAGACAACCATGGTTGCAAGTGGTTCCAAATCAAGAATGTCATTGGATGATTGAAAAATAGAGGGTTCTGGAACAGGTAACGTTGTTCTATTATTGAGGGATGTTCAGATGGTGTTGGTTGGGGAGGTTCAGATGAAATGGTTTGAGATTGATGTTCTGGTGGTTGTTGTTGTTGTTCTGGTTGTGGTTGTTGTTGTTGTTCTGGTTGTTATTGTTGTTGTTGTTCTGGTTGAGGTTGTTCTGGTTGTTGATGTTCTGGTTGTGTTTCTGGTTGAGGTGGTTCAAATGGAGTTTGTATAGAAGATGGTTGAGAATGTGTAGGTTGAGATGGATAGGGTTCAGATGAATGAATCCCAGATGATGATGGTACATATGATTGTGGTCTAGAAGGTGAAGGAGGAGGTGAAGGTAATGGAGAGTGAATGGTTGGTATTTGATCAGATGTTAATACCTATTTGATAGTTTCTCTAATGTCTTCCAGACTTGCTTCTGGAGGAGTTGGTTTCACTTTCTTTACCTTCTGAGGCTTAGCAGCAGCTTCAGAGGCTTTTCTCTTAGGCTGAGCCTCAGATCCTTCTTCAACAATCTTCTTTGAACGCCTTTCTCTAAGAAGATTAGGCAGAATTTCTCCTTCCTTCTGGATGATGTTAACAGGCAGAGGAACACCATTTAACAAACAATCAGCTATGTAGGATAAGATGATCTCCCTTGGTTCGTTAGCACTGAACATTGGAAAATCTTCAACAGGAATCCTTATGTTGCTGACATCCTTAGTAGAAATTTTCTTAGGTTTGCTGGCAAGCTCTGTGATGACCTTCATCCTCTTCAGAGTATTGCCATTAATGACAGAACCTATGACATAGGACAGATCCTCTGTCAATCCAGCTTCATACAGATGTTCTACTAGACGATTCTCAGTCAGAATATCTGATATCAGTCTTCCCATAGGAATCCAATTCCTAACTTTTCCAGTTTTAGAGCACACCTGAGCATGTATCCAGAATTCTTTCACCAAAGTTGGATAAACATGACCCATAAGCCTGTCAAAATACTTTGTCCAACTCTGAGTTTGAATGGTTGAAGAAAGATTAAACCCATTTTTTCTTCAATGGAATCAAAATCTACAAAGCATTCACTCAGAACTTCCAGATCTACAGTTGGAGTGAGAAGGGTTCTCACAGGTTCCTTGTACGCTTCAGCATTAGGAGGAGAAACATCAGTGGTTGATTGCATCTGAGTAGATGTTGATGAAGAAGATGCCATTGTTGTTCTTGAGTGAGAGGTTTTAGGTTTAGGGTTTAGATGAAGAGCAAAGAGACGACAGAAATGCATAAAAGATTCGTGAGGTGAAAAGTGTGAAATGGTGTGATTTGTGGTATTTATAGATAAAATCAGACACACAAACAGTCACATAAGCACGCTTCACATAGCATTAAATGAAAAAGTAAAAACATCTTTGCACAGCATTTATGATTCTGACAGATGGGGGGAAAATCAAGAAAAATCAGATTTTCAAAGTAGTACTTCAAATGTTAATTCAGTAAAGTGCACTCTACCTTTCCTGTTTTTGAGCTACACGTGTTTGCTAGCATGTGCTTCTGAAATCTCTTGAGAAATGAAACGTTAGCCAACGTTCAGATCCTCTGAGCATTGTTAGTTCAGATTTACACAAATAAAATAATTCAAGAAAATGAATAAATTGACAGATGAAATACTTCAGAGCATTAAACATTTTGCATCTGAGAAGTTTGCCTCTGATAAATATTATTCTGGACAAAAAGCCATACCAATATTTTTCAGAATAAACTTGAACCTATCTTCAGCAAGGGGTTTTGTAAAAATATCAGCCCATTGATGATCTGAATCAACAAATGCTAAGTTTATAATACCCTTCTGAACATAGTCTCTGATGAAATGATGCTTAATTTCTATATGTTTTGCCTTAGAGTGTAAAATTGGATTTTTAGATAAACATATAGCAGAAGTATTATCACAGAAGATAGATACATTATTCTCAAAGATCTGATAGTCTTCTAACTGACTTTTCATCCAGAGCATCTGCGTGCTACATCCAGCAGCAGCAATGTATTCTGCCTCTGTTGTAGAAAGTGCAATTGTGGGTTGCTTCTTGCTGTACCATGAGATCAGATGACTTCCAAGGAACTGACAGCTTCCAGAAGTACTTTTACGCTCTACTCTGTCTCCAGCATAGTCAGCATCACAGAATCCAACTAATGTATATTCATCAGATCTTCTGTAACACAGACCTATGTTAGTAGTACCTTTCAGATACCTTAGAATCCTCTTAACAACAGTTAAGCGAGATTCTCTAGGATCTGATTGGAATCTTGCACACAAGCATACACTGAACAAAATGTCAGGTCTAGAAGCAGTTAAGTAGAGAAGAGATCCTATCATACCTCTGTAGAGTTTCTGATCTACTTTCTTACTTACCTCTTCCTTACCAAGAGTACTTGTTGGATGCGTATGAGTCTTTGCCATCTTACTATCAGTCATGTTAAACTTCTTCAGAAGCTCTTTAACATATTTGGTCTGATGAATGTAAGTGCAATATGGAGTCTGGTTGACTTGAATTCCCAGAAAGAATCTCATTTCTCCCATCATGCTCATCTCAAATTCAGCCTGCATACATTGAGCAAACTTCTTTCCCAACATAACATTTGTAGATCCAAATATAATATCATCCACATATATTTGACAAATTAAGAGATCTTTCTTAAATGTTTTACAAAAGAGTGTTGTGTCCATTTTGCCTCTGATGAAATTTTTCTCCAGAAGAAAATTGCTTAACCTCTCATACCAAGCTCTGGGAGCTTGTTTTAAACCATAAAGAGATTTCTTTAGTTTAAAAACATGTTCTGGAAATTTTTCACTCTCAAAACCAGGAGGCTGGTGAACATAAACTTCTTCTTCTATAATACCATTTAGAAAGGCACTCTTAACATCCATCTGATACAGAGTGATGTTATGATGTGCAACAAAAGAAATGAGCAAACGAATAGACTCTAACTTGGCTACAGGAGCATAAGCCTATGTATAATCAATTCCTTCTTGATGATTGTAACCTTGAGCAACAAGCCTTGCTTTATTTCTTTCAACTTCTCCTTTTTCATTTAACTTGTTTATGAATACCCATTTGGTTCCAATTATGTTGAATCCTTTAGGTCTTGGAACCAGATCCCAAACGTCATTTCTTGTGAACTGATTAAGCTCTTCTTGCATGGAAATTACCGAGTCATTGTCTTGCAGAGCCTCATCCATAGAAGTTGGTTCAATAACTGACACCAACCCAAATAATGACGCTTCAGATGATCTGAGGAATGATCTTGTTCTGATTGGATCATTTTTCTTCCCAATGATCACATCCTCTGGGTGAGAGGCCTTGATTCTGGAAGATGATCCTTTGGCAATTGAATTTTCAGAAATGTTCAAGTTGTCCATTTGAGAAGCTAAAGGAATTGCATCTGGCGTTGCTTCTGGTTCCTTTATTTTAGCTTTTTCTGCCTCTGAGCCTTCAGAGTCTGTGAAGACTACTTCTCTATCTGCAGAACTTTCAAACTGCTTTGGCTTTTCAATGCCAAGCTTATCATCAAATCTAACATGTATAGATTCCTCCACAATCTGTGTTTCAGTATTGTATACTCTGTAGCCTTTAGAGCGTTCAGAATATCCAAGCATGAAACACTTATGTGCTTTAGAATCAAACTTGCTGAGATTCTCTTTAGTGTTCAACATATGACAAATACATCCAAAAGGATGAAAATAATCAATGTTGGGCTTTCTGTTCCTCCACAATTCATAGGGAGTCTTTTCCAGAAGAGGTCTTACAGAAACTCTGTTTTGAATGTAACATGATGTGTTTATTGCTTCTGCCCAAAAGTGCTTTGCCAGATTAGTCTCGTTGATCATGGTTCTGGCCATTTCTTGCAGAGTTCTATTTTTCCTCTCTACAACTCCATTTTGTTGTGGAGTTCTAGGGCAGGAGAAATCATGAGCAATGCCATTTTCATTAAAATATTTTTTAAAATATTTGTTTTGAAATTCGCCACCATGATCACTTCTGACTTTGATTATTTTAAAATCTTTTTCATTTTGGACTTGCTTGCAGAATTCAAAGAACACAGAATGTGACTCATCCTTGTGTTTTAAGAACATTACCCATGTCCATCTACTATAGTCATCAACAATGACTAATCCATACTTCTTGCCTCTGATGGATGCAGTTTTCACTGGTCAAAACAGATCAATATGAAGTAATTCTAATGGTCTGGAAGTAGAAACAACATTTTTTGATTTAAAAGAGGATTTTGAAAACTTCCCTTTTTGACATGCTTCACAAAGAGCATCTGAGGTGAACTTCAACTTAGGAAGTCCTCTGACAAGATTAAGTTTATTAATCTGAGATATATGTCTCATATTAATATACCCCAATCTTCTGTGCCAGACCCATTGCTCCTCATTAACAGACAAGAGGCATTTAACATTTTGAACCTTAAGTTCTGAAAGATTTATTTTATAAATGTTGTTCTTCCTCTTTCCACTAAATAGGATTGAGCCATCCTTTTAACTAATAGCTTTACAACATTTTTGATTAAGGATTATGTCATAACCATTGTCACTTAATTGACTTATGGACAATAGATTATGCTTTAATCCTTCTACAAGTAAAACATTAGTAATAAAGGGAAGGTTACCATTTCCAATAGTGCCAGATCCAATGATCTTGCCCTTCTGATTCCCTCCAAATTTCACGTCACTTCCAGATCTAAGCTCCAGACTTTGGAACATAGACCTTTCTCCCGTCATATGTCGTGAGCATCCAGAGTCCAGGTACCATGACTAGCGTCCTGACCTTGCTGCTAAGAACATCTGCAACAGGAATTATTTTACTCTTAGGTACCCAGATCTTCTTGGGTCCTTTTGGGTTAGTTGTTCTGAAGGTTCGTCTAAACTTCTGTTTTTCAACATAAGGTTTATTCTGACTAGCCCTAGATTTAAACACATAAATGTTCTTTTCAGAACGAGTGTGTTTAATATCATTCAAGTGACCAGATGTAAAATGAGAATATAAAGGAGTCTTCTTGATGATAATTTTATCAACAGGTTTTGGATTTAAATCCTTTCCAGAGGAAGATTTATATCTAATTCCTCTTCTGTTATTTCTGCCAACTCCATAGATCATAGAAGCCATTTTGCTTCTGTCTATGCTTTTAGCAAGAAACTTCTGAAAGCTGTAGTCATATTTTTCCAAAATATTTTTGCATTCAGACTCAGTTTCAGAATCAGAGTCTTGTTGAGCTAATTCAAAATCATTTTTCATTTTTAAGTTCTTTTCATTTAGCTCAGCCACTTCTGATTTGAGAATATTATTCTCAGATACAAGATTGATTTGACGCTCCTTGTATTTGAGCTTAATATTGTTATAGCTCTTCAGAACTTCTGAAAACACTTTGATAAGTTCATCTTTAGTGAGTTTAGCCATTACCTCTTCAGCGTCAGAGTCAGATTCAGATCCTGAAATTCCTTCCTCCTGATCTTCTATGTCTGCCATCAATGCTACGTTGGCACATTCTTCTTCTAACCCAGATTCAGATGTATCTAAATCATCCCAGGTTGCCATTAGAACCTTCTTCTTCTTATCAAATTTTCTTTTAGGCTTTTCTTTCAGAAGCTTTGGACATTCATTTTTGTAATGCCCAGGTTCTTTACATTCGTAGCATACAACCTCCTTTTTGCCAGATCTTCTGTGTCTAGAAGATTCCTTTCTTTGGTCAGGCTTCCTGAAGTTTCTAAACTTTTTTCCTTTATGCTTCCAGAGTTTGTTTATTCTTCTGGACAACATGGATAATTCATCTTCATCTTCAGATGAGGATTCTTCAGAGCTTTCCTCTATTACCTGCAACGCTTTAGCAGATTTATTAGATTTTAAGGCAATTGACTTACCTTTGTTTTGAGGCTCACCTTCCTCAAGTTCAATTTCATGGCTTCTCAGTGAGCTGATTAGTTCCTCCAAGGAGATCTGGTTCAGATCTTTAGCCATTTTCAGTGCAGTCACCATAGGTCTCCATCTGGTAGGTAAGCTTCTGATGATCTTCTTCACGTGATCAGCAGTAGAGTAACCTTTATCCAGAACCTTTAGTCCAGCTGTAAGTATTTGAAATCTAGAGAACATGGCTTCAACAGATTCAGCTTCTTCCATCTTAAAAGCTTCATACTTCTAAATTAGAGCCAGAGCCTTTGTTTCCTTGACTTGAGAGTTTCCCTCATGAGTCATCTTTAGAGATTCAAAAATATCACATGCAGTTTCTCTATTTGTGATCTTCTCATACTCAGTATGAGATATTGCATTTAACAAAAAAGTTCTAGTGTTGTGATGAAATTCTGAATTCCTTCTTTTGAACTTCAGTCATAGATTTTCTTTCTATTTTCTTGCCATTCCCATCAATGGGATGAACATACCCATCTATGACCAAATCCCATAATTCAGCATCATAGCCAGGGAAGAAACTTTTTATTCTGTCCTTCCAATAATCAAATTTCACCCCATCAAACATAGGGGCTTTAGTGCTGATTCTATCCCTTTCTTTATACTTGTTGTCAGCCATAATAACAACCAAATATATATCAAAGTTTTTCTCACTGGATCTTTTCTGTCACTGTGAAGTGGTAGCACACCCAGAACCGGAGCTCTGATGCCAACTGAAGGTGAGAAAATACTTAGAAGGGGGGTTGAATAAGTATCTTTAAAAAACTTATAGCAATAAAAACACAATGATTTTTATCCTGGTTCGTTAAACTTAACTACTCCAGTCCACCCTATCAAGAGTGATTTGCCTTTCTCAAACAAGGACTTAATCCACTATTAATCAACTGACTACAATAGCAATCACTAAGATCAACTGTTCTTAGTCTTCTCAAGAACTACTGATCCCAACTGGATCTTCTCAAGGAACTATTACAATGAAATATAAAATAAATACAAGTGTTTGAATGCTTCTAACAAGCTTTATCACAAGAGTGATTTTTCACTTAATGTTAAGAACAAAAGAATAAACTCAGCAAAGAGAATAAGAATATTTTATGAGATCTTGTAAGAGTTTCTTTTCAAAGATTCGTCCACTAAAGAAGATGAGGAAGACTTGCTTTTATATGCACAGTAGTCCACAAAGTCTTGACGTTAGAGGCTGTGTACTGGAAAGGCCTGAACCTTTTTGTCTTTACATCACATGACCTTTCCTGGAAGTAGAATGCACAGAGAAATGCTTTTGGTTTGTGTTCTAGTGTCAAGCATGAAAGAGGAAAGAGTCGTTGAGCCAAATCAACGGATATGACTTTGAATTCTTCTTCAACAAGTATTTCACTTCAGCAAAGTAAACATCAGAGTCTGCGTGATCAGAGTCTTGGATGCCCATCAGATTTTGTTGAATCAGAGTAATGCAGCAAGCGTGCTTTAGCGTGTAGTTCTATCAGAGCAGAGTTTTATGAATCAGATCCTCAGTACATGTAGCGTGTAGTACTCTCAGAGTCTTTTGAAAAATTGTGCTTCTTAACTCTCATACAAAGATCTTCAATGCTTCAGAGTCTTCAGATCTTTTAGAGTCTTCTGCTTCAGATCCTTTTGCATCTTCTGCTTCAGATTCTTCTGTAGCTTCTGCTTCAGATCCTTCTGCAGGCAGCATTCAGATTCTTCTATAAGATGATTCTAACTCTTCAGAGCCTTCCATAGTTCCATGTTCAGATTAATTTGCTCTTAGATATATATATATACTTTAACATCTGCAGCAAATATTCATGAACAAATTTTAGAGTATATAATTCTTTAATACAAAATTTCATAAGAGTTATCATCAAAACATAGACATATTACTAAGAAACAATCTGTGTTCTTACAGTTTTGGTTCTCTTTCCTTCCTCTGCAGGTTTGTTCTTGACAGATCACCGGGCACCCTTATTTTCTTATTTGTTTGATATTTGTTTATGTTTATATTTACTAACCTTAATTAAAATCCAAAAATATGTTTGTTTTCTTTTTCTTTACTAACTCTTTTTCAGGAAGAATTTGGATCAAAGATATCAAATACCAGTCCCTCAGCTTGAATGAATTTCATCTGAAAAAAGTCAAAGTTGATCTACAAACAATTCAAAATCATCTAATCAAGAGTTTCCTAAGATTTGATTGACTATTATTCAAGAGACTCCAAGGTTCATGTGTTTATATCCAAGCCTTCTTTGACAAGTCATAAAAGTTGATCCAGAGACAACACAACACATCAAAAAGGCAAATTTCACAAATTTCACTATGTTAATCGATTAACACGTTTGCACATGCAAATGGTTAATCGATTAACCAATTCGTTTTTTGTGAAAATACAGAAAATTCAAATTCTACAGAATTTTTGGCACCAAATTCAAATGTCTCATCATGAGAATATTCTAGATCACTTCATTTTTTATTCCCCTGCCTCATCATAATTGATTCTCAGCATACACCTTCACTAATCACCAATTGATCATTAATTTCCCTCCAAATTCAAATTCTAAACCTACAAACTTTCAAAGCCTAAATCCTATAAATAGAGGTCTCATTTCATTTATTTCACAAGCTTTTGATAGCCAAATTCACCTTGTCAAATTCTTTCTTGACTTTCTCAATTTTCTCCAACTACCAAATTTACCAAAGCTCGTTCTTCCTTTGAAATTTAGGAAGTTCATCATTAGAACTTACTAATATTTGAGCTAAACCTTCATCCATTAACTTTTTCATCATCGATTTCACAATTGTTGTTCTTGATCCATCCTTCACAATATGATCTATTCTCTTACTAATACTTGAGCTAAACCTTCATCTATTAACTTACTAATCATTCTTGATCCATCCTTTGGAATGTGGTATTTGGAGTTGATTTGAAGAATTTTAAGATTTGAAGTGGTAATCTCTTGATCCACCTGTCACACCCTAATTTTTGACCCTAAGATCCCACCTCTCTGCGTCTCTCGCATAACATTTTAGGTCATTTCTTCTGTGTATGTATATCATTACTAACAAACTTGTGCAGGTGTAATAATTTCAAGAATAGACTCCCAATCAAGTTTTTCAAGACATCACCAGTCGAGGTCCGACATTTGGTTTCTCGTAGCTCAAGGGGCCTCAGAACCAAGAACTAGGGCGCACGATTAACAAGAATACTCAAAATTAGGTTCTATTTCATCTCAGGATATTTCTTCACTGGTAGAGGTTTGTCAGGACAAGAGATTAGTACAAGTCATGGGATCACGGGTTCTTGGTAATTGAGGCTTTATTACTTTCTCACGCAAGATAGTTTGGACTCGGGGTGGGGTTTCATTCATGTATGCTTTGGACTCAATGTTTTCAAAATGACCAAGTGGCACGATTTAGTATCAATGTTTAATTCTCGGTGTGTTGAATGCAATTGGTTTGATTTAATGAGATCAAGAACTAAACATACTAAGTTTGGAAAGAAAATCACGTGGATCTTTTGAAACGCTAGTATCCCTTTTTAAAATGCATCCACCATTTCAAATTCATGTAAAATCTAAGTGATGAGTCTGAAATCATTCAAGTCATTTTAAGGTTGCAAGATTAACTCAAGGTGTGCAAGAGTTAAGAATACCTTACAAATGCAAGAAAATCCACATTAACTCCACATCCAAAATCCAAATCACAAGTGCAAGAATATATTCATCCACAGAGGTTTAGTTTCACCAAGATTTAAGGTATTCATATGTTTTTCAAAAGATTTCCACTTCAAGGACGAGACGTCGTTCCAAGATTCGAATTCTTTACAAATGGATGATTCATTAATTCTAAAATTTGAAAACTATTCAAAGTGATTTCATGCTAAAGATTGGATACAAGATTCAAAAATCATTTTGCAACGCAAAGTATTAAAAACTCACGGGATTTCGAGACTATTGCTTTATCCCATTATTCAAAGCAAGATGAAGGCTCCACACATGGAACCACTAGAACAATTTCGTTATCATTCTCCATTCCAAGGATTTGGCCAATGCAAGTTCCCCATGACAGCGTCACAAGACAACATTTTTGTGTACATAATCATTATTACAAAGTTGTAAAACTGTAATCAAATCCTAGTTTTATTAATTCCTACACCCCAAGGTATTTTTCATAAAAAAGCTTAAGAGAATAGAAACCGCAGTGATGCCCACAAGGATGTAACATGATTCTTCCGGGCCACCGCCTCTATCAGTATCGACACCAAATCTGAAGTTAAAATCGAAACCGTTTGCAGAACAGATTTTGAAGAATGCAACCTTTTGCTACTGCAAAAAAGGTGCCAGCAATGACAGAAGAGTCTCCACCTATCTTTATTTATCCCAAAGGATGGAAAGGAAACGATCAGGAAAAACCTAACGAAAAGGGATAAGGTCGGTCATCGCAACCAAATCTCTGGGTTCGAGAGTCGGTTATGCAAGGGGAAGGTATTAGCACCCCTCACGTCCGTTGTACTCAATGGGATCCACGCTTATCTGCTCTAAAGGGTTGTTTATCTATCTAACTAAGAGATTTGGGATGAAAGAAAAGAAAAGGGAAAAAGACTCGACAGAGCATCGGAGCTCTGGGCCTACGTATTCCCTTGTGCAATGGGAAAGTCAGAGTCAACGTAGTTCGACTAACTACGACTAAAGGATGGGGGAAGGTTGCTCGCCAAGATATCACATCTTGTGCCCACGTACTCGCAACAGGTATGAGAGATCAGAGCTTACGTAGTTCGGGATAAAAAGAACACAGGTTTGTTCAACTGTTTTTTACCCGGGTAAGGTTAACAGGTAGTTCTAGCAGTTAGGGACGACGCCTGTTTGTGGTAGAACTACAGTTTAACAGTACTCTTTATCTGAAAAGATTTTCCTTAATTAAGAACCCCAAAGGGTAAAAGGAAGTTTGACTGTTTGTTTTTGAAGTCTTTTATGGAAGAAGTGTTTTGAATGAATGTTTGTAATTCATATCGCACTAGAGACTATGACCTAGGAACGAATGCGTCGCATATCGCCCTAAGGGTGTATATTAAACACTCTAGGTAATTGAGGAGAAGCCCCCCAATCACCATTTCCCAAGTAGATTAAGGCTCGTAACGTACAATACTCATTAGCCTTTATTATGTACTTTGAAGTTGTTTTGAGATGAGAAGAGAGAGAGAGAACTCTATAGGGGGACTAACCAAAACCTATTGTTATCATGCAAGATGGTCCTAAGGTTGAGTTTAGAAAGGGAATCTATCCTACTTTTTATCATGCAAAGGATCAACCCTAGTGTCTATCATCACCATCCTTGAACAAGGATGTGAGAATCCTAAGGGAACATGTCAATGGAAAGAAGAAACAAAATGCTAAATTCATTAAGCAGATGAAATATAAGTGTGAATGGATGCACATGCAATGCAACAGTGCAAGCAAGGGAGGACACCTCAACCTTTAATGCAAACAAGCAAACACAAAGGGAAAAGAAACAATCAAGCAAAGGGAGGAAACCTCAACCTTTAATGCAAACATGGACTTAAGAGAAAGAATGCCTACACATGCACTTCTATCCTAATGCACCAAATAAAACAACATGCAAGGGAGGGGATAAACAAGATGATGGGAAAGTAAAAGGAGAACTAAACTCATCAAGTTCAATGTGTATCAACACAAGAGTCCACAAAGGCTCAACTTCTTATGGAATGCCCTTGGTTCCTCCACAGGAGGAACTAGGCTCTCACAGGAAGATCCTTTGATTGAAGGACAAAGAAGGGCATAGAGAGAATGATGAAGAGGGAAAGCACAATGCGGACCAAAGGAACTCATTATGATCAACCAAACTCATCATATTTAATGTGTATCAACACAAGAGTCCTCAAAGGTTCAATTTCTTATGGAATGCCTTCAGTTCTTCCTAAGGAAGAACCAAGCTCTCACAAGGAGGATCCTTTGATTGTTGGACAAGAGGAAAGGAAAGAGAAGCACAGTGAGAACCAAAGGAACCCACTATGTTCAATGTGTATCAACACAGGAGTCCATCAAAGGCTCAACTTCTTTATGGAATGCCCTTAGTTCGACCAAAGGAAGAACTGGGCTTTCACAAGAAGGATCCTAAGATTGTAGGACAGAGAGGAATGAGTGTACAAAGTACTTGAGTCCTCAACGGCTCAACCTCTTATGGAATGCCCTTAGTTCGACCAAAGTAAGAACAAGACTCTCACAAGAAGGATCCTAATATCATAGGACTTGGAGGAATTAGAAGAGGAAAATGTGGAAGAAGAGTCATGCAAAGATGAAAGTCATTCAAGGATATTCACAAGGAAAGGCTAAAGGAAATTCCTAAGGGAAGCCTAAGTTATAAACTAGTTAGGAGCAAGATCAAGACTTGAAATTTCACATACAAGTTCCTTAAGATGTCTAGGGTATGAATATGGAATATTTGAATGCACAAGCATTGCAAAAAGTTCAACTAAAATGCAACACTAGGCAAAGGTAGAGTTGGAAACACACAAACGTCAGTCAGAATGTAAAATATACCAAAAATAGTAAAATGAACCTAAATGTTCTAAGGAAATTCCTAGGAGACCTCCCTGGTGTTAGGAACCAGGGGACAAAGTTTCAGAAGGAAATTCTAAGTCTAGGTATTCCAACAGAAGGCAAAGTCATGAGGTCCCCTAAGAACAAGGCAAGAGGGAAGGGTGCTAAAGGATCAACCTAAACCCTAATCAAAAGGTATCTAAGATTAATGAGAAAAATACTAAAATTATAATCAAGGTATCAAAAATAAGCACAAAAAATTTCATGAATTTATTTGGTGTTTTGATTAGGAAAGAAAAACCAAGAAGTGAGTATGTGCAATTTTCAACAATAATGGACACATTAAAAAGAAAATACAGTATTAAATTGAAAAAGAAATGAAAAATTCAATTAAAAAATATGGAAAATAAAACACATGCCAAAGTATCTAAATTTATTTTTTCATGATTTTTGGGATTATTTAACATTTTTGAATGAATTAAAATGAAAACAGAAAATAAAATGCAAATAAAGAAAAGGAAATAAAAAATTGGAAAATAGTTGGTGCAAAAAGTAATCCAACAACGTGCAATTGCTGGGCTCAGACTTAGGGGGGGTGCAAAGAGTGATAAAGCCCAGTCCATTGACTTCAGTCAACTACAGCCAAGACTCAATCATAGCCCTACGTTTCAAATACTAGTCAAGCATCTAGTGGCTACAACCAAGACACGTATGCATCATCACTATACTATAAAATGAAAACAAATCTCGGCCTCACGATCTAAAGACCAGTCATGGGATCTAATGGATGTGGTGCACGCTGATGAAACACGCTGTTAATTAAAGGGGAGTCAACCCCTGAGAACAAATGGAGGCCATTCATTATGATTTAAGTCACGCAATCTAAGGGATATGGTTATGCCACGCAAGCTGGTGGAGCTTAGTGTAAAATGTCAATTAATCCTAGCCACACAATGAGGTCTCAGTCAAAGGTCCGGACTCAATCTAAGGGAGTACATCATGCCATGTCTCATTAGAGGATTTAAAAGTAAAAAGAGAGGGAAGAACCCGACGGTGGCCGGATTCCCTCCGGTCATCTTCTCCGTTCACTATGCATAGTGGCAGGTTCAAAACCTTCATGAAACTCAAGAATTCTTGCTCTAATCAATTCCTCTCCTTGCCTACAACACGATGCCATAATTTTCTTGCCAGAATTCCTTCTAAACAAGCCTAACCGAATCTCTAAAGTTTCAATGTCATTTCAAGAATTGTCATGATCATGCGCAAAACTTATCCAGAATCAATCTATGAAGTATGGGGATCACAATCATATGAAAATGGTGTGTCAAATCTCCCTACATAGTGAGGAAAGTTGAAAGATAAGTTACCTAGTGCAGAGCTTCCACTGAGCCTTCAAACGTGGCGAATTCTTGATGATTTTGATCCTGAAACGATCCTTGATCCTTCCTAGAGTTGTTAGGATGAGCAATTTGGCTTGAATCTTGGTGAAACTGGAAACTCGAATTCACTTTTCTCTCACTTTTTCCAACTGATTTCTGACTATTTTTGGCTCCAAATTCTGTTCTGAATGATTGTACATGATCCTCATATTATATACTTTGGACATGGATGGATAAAAAGCCCAATTGCAGTCTGTACAAGCCCAATGGAAATCCAATTTTTCTTGCTTTGAAACTTCATGAACTGTGCCAAAATAGAGCTAGGAATGCCTCAAGCTATCTTCATTAATGTTGCTTATGCTATGAGTGATCCAATGATGCAGATTACTTCCTTGCTTTAATCCTATGGTTGAATTTGATTATGTAACTTAAGCTTGAAGTTACATGGAAAATACTTATGAGAAAGGGCTCAACTTGCAATTCCAAAAGTGTCATTGTGTTTAAAATGTATTTTGCACTCAAAATATGCACAAACTTGGATAAAATTGGTCCCATATGAATTTATTGATTTTTGTACTTTAATGTCCTTTTCATGAAAATTTCTTCATCAAATCTTTAATCCAAGTCCATTCAATGGTACCTTGATGTTTGATTATGCAAATGACCCCATTTTGAGTAATTTTGAAGTTGGAAAGATTTCCATTTGAGATGTGCAAAGTGGTGATATTGACCTATAATGAAAAGTGGCCTATAATCTTAGTTTCCCAAAATACCCCTTCCTTGCAAGCTTCATATCTTGAACTTCACAAATCAGCTTGAAGACTTCTGGTACTTTTTAGAAATATAAGATCATAAGGAAGAACTTTCATGTTTGGGTCAAGATGAGGAGAGACATCCTTTTAGGTCAAAAATGTCTTGGAAGTTGGTTGACTTTCAAGGACCAAAATCACATTTATCTGATGACTTGTAACTTGTCTGCTTCATATCTTGAGTTCTAGAAATCAGATGAAGGACTTCTAGTACTCAAAAGAAAGCTAAGAACATGCTCTACAAGTCTCATGTTGGAGTCAAGATGAGATGAAACTTGTATCTTGAGTTATGTGGTCTTGAAGTTGGGCACTAAATAGGGGATTTTACACTGTCAAGCTTAGAAACCCTAGCTTAGAAACTTCTCACACTCTTGAGTATTGATGAATTGATCTTGGAACAATCTCTTAGGTGTCTCAACACAAAATCCCATAATCACAAAGACTTGGAATTGAGTCATAATCTGCTTTAATTCAACTCTTGACTTAGGGTGGACCAGGTGAGAACCCTAACTGCACCACCTTTGGATGTGGCTTCTTGCACTTTGAATAATGACTTGCACAAGCTCCTCCATGTCGCTACTGTGAAAATCGGCGCCAGCTGAACAGAAGAGTCGCCACCGTGCGTTATTTATCCCAACGGAGGGAAAGGAAACGCTCGAAGTAAACCTACCGCAAACACGGGAAAGGAATGGTCATCGCAACCAAATCCTGGATTCGGGAGTCGGTTACGCAAGGGGAAGGTATTAGCACCCCTCATGTCCGTCGTACTCGACGGGATCCACGCTTGTTTTCTGGTACGGATTGTTATTCTACCTACTCTACAGGGTCAAAGGGTTAAAAGAAAATAAAATGACTCGGCAAAGTATCGCACTTTATGCCTACGTATTCCCGTCTGGAACGAGAAATCAGAGTCAACGTAGTTCGCCTACCTACTGGAAAGGAGGGGAAGGTCGCTCGCTAGGATATCGCATCCTATGCCTACGTACTTTCATACAGCATGAAAGATCAGAGCAAACGTAGTTCGGGCTACGGAAGACACAGATTTGTTTGACTGTTTTTTATCCTTCTGAAAAAGGTTTTCTCCTGATTACGGGTCCAAGCGGGCAAAAATGACTTTTTGATTGGTTTACAGTCTTTTAGGCAAGAACTGTTTTTTATTGATGTTTAACCTTTTATTGTGTTTTTTTGATTGTTTTGAGATAGAAGAGAAAGAACTCTAAAAACCCTATGGTTGAAAAGGGAATCAAAATCTACCCTAATATTGTCATGCATGGATGAAAGCCTAATGTCTGTCATATTTCTCTCTTGCGCAGAGAGAAACAGAGATCCTAGGGGATAAATGGCAAAAGAAACAAATACATATCGTAAAGCAGTAAAATGCATGAATGCAGCAGGAAATACTAGGCAAGGTGAATAGCTTCACTTTAATCCTAAGGGGAAGATTAACAAACAATACAACAAAGAAAATAAAACCCCAAAACCAGCTCTGACAGCTCAACAGCTCCTACAGCAGCAGTCCAAACAGCACCAGCAATAGCTCTGACAACAACAGTTGATTTACCAGCAAAAAGTTGACAGCAACAACCTTCATCTTCATGAATAACTCCTATCTTCAAGTTTTAATAAACTTTCAATCTTCAATAGACACCAACTTCAACAAACTCCCAGCTTAAGCAAGCTCAAACCCCAACCAGTAACTAGCTTCAACAAGCTCCTGACTTCAACTTCAACAAGCAGTAAAACCCCAGCTTCAACAAGCAACCAGCTTCAACAAGCTCAAACTTAACCAGTAACCAGCTTCAACAAGCTCCTGACTTCAACGTCAACAAGCAGCAAAACCCTAACTTCAACAAGCAACCAGCTTCAACAAGCTCAAACTTAACTAGTAACCAGCTTCAACAAGCTCCTGACTTCAACTTCAACAAGCAGCAAAACCCTAACTTCAACAAGCCACCAGCTTCAACAAGCTCAAACTTATACTTCAATAAGCTTCAATTTTCTCTTAACTAAGCTTCCACAAGCACCTCCAAAGGAGAATCATTCAACAGGATCAGGTTATAATGTTAAGAAACTCAATGACAACCAAAGGAAATCACTAAGATTTTAACATTGCAAATGAAAGGTATCCTCAAAGTTCTACTTACTTGGGCATACCACTCATCCCTCCTAAGGAGAGATGGAGCTTCCCAAGGAGGACTTTATGTCATTGGATAGGATAGAGGCAAACAATGCACTCTATGTTTGACAGAAGAATTTGTCTATTCTAAGCTCTTCCTATTCTATCTTAATTTCTTCTAGGTCTTCAATCAACATCTTCAACCTCCAAGCAATCTTCATGCATCAACCTTAATCTTTGTATTCAATCTCCTCCATTGATTCTTCATGCTTCCACAAGCCCACAACAAGCCCACACCCCAAAATAAAAACCCAGAAACCCAAATAGACAAACATAAACCCCAAGTGGGAACACCAAGCAAACACTTTATTTGCAAAATATACTGAAAATAGCAAAATAGCATTTAAAATCCTAAGATTTATTCTAAGGGTATTTCTATATCTACCCTACATACCCTATATGTCCCATACTCTAATTCAAGCTAAAAAAACCCAAAATAAAATGGTAGAATGCACCTATGTTGAGTTTAGACCCTAAAACTATCACCCTAATGTTCTCTAATCAAAACTAATCAAGATTTAATCACAAAAATATGAAATAAATCCCTAAGGGAACTTAATGCTCTAATCTAGCTAGTACAAAAAGAATGGAATCAAAATATGCATTTAAATGCCTAAACAAAATTCAACAATATGATATATACAAACAAAATGAAAATAAAATGCCATTAAATGTAAAAATCACCAAAAATAGAAAAAATGCTTAAATGATATTTTTATTTCTTCACAACTTTCTTGAAACAATTATTAAAATGCAGCAAAAATTCCCATATTAAAATGATCATTTTTGTATTTTTTGTGAATTTATTTATAAAACATATGCAAACAAAAATGAAAATGAAAATCAATTAAAAGGATATAGCAGGGGGGTGGCAAGAGCAGTTTATTGCACTTAAAGGATATTTTGGGCCCAGGATGGGGGTGCGCTCAGCAATGCGCTGGGCCCAGGTTACTTCAGAAAAAAAAAACAATACACAAGGAAAAAACAAACACACACGGTGGTGCAGTTAGTGAGTACTTCACTTGCAATTCCTGTTTGGGCCCTCAATAGGGGGTGTTATTAGCAGTAGGGCTAGGCCCATCCAAAATAAACACCAACGGGGAGGGGGAAGAAAGAAAAAAAAAGGGAGTGCATCTGAAAAAACCAACAATGGGCCTTTGAGCCCAGTTCACCCTCCACGTATCATTCTTCAGAAACCTTAAGTGCCTCTACCACTCCCGACACTGTTCACGTTCTCTCCGCCGCAACTCCCTCAATCTCTCCTTCGTTCAACTCTCTCTCTCTCACAAACTGTCTCAAACCTCACAAATCCTTTCACCAATCTCTCAGTCTAGCAATCTTCAATACGCAAACAAAACAATAAAAACGAGATCCATCCGTCCTTGATGATTTGATGTTGATGATCTTTGATGAAGATTCTTGAAGCGGTTCCGAAAAATGTTCTTGATAAAGAAGGATGCGGATCAGTGGAGCTCTTAAGATCTGAAGCTTGTTAGCTTTTTGCTGATGATGAAGATTCGCGAAGATCGTTTCACATAGAAGATACTGATGAAGATCGAAGAGCGCGATATGAAGAACTTCGTGCGATTTGGGCGTACAAACCTGACAGAGCTTTTTGAAGAAGTTCTTGAAGATTCTTGACGACACAGATTCTTGATGACGGAAACGGGTGATGAAACCTGGAAAGCGGTTATGATGAAGATTGAAGATCTATGGATCAGTGATAATTCTGGTGATCTGGACGAATGGCCTATGAAGATCGTGAAGAACATCTGAAGATCGCTTGAAGATCTGAAAAATTCTATTGATGATCGATGATGAACACCGGTGAATATCTTGACGAAGATATTGATGAACATCCTGGGAATTTGAAGAACACTGATGAAGATGATGAACACGAATTCAATTCTGACGAAAAATTGATGAAGTTTGAAGATCTATGGATCTTGCAAGATCTGGAAAATGATGACCAGATGATGAAGTTGTGAATGAATCTGGCGAATCTGGATGGAGATTTGAAGTTTCCGGCGATAGCATGCAGTTTCCGGTGGAGTTCTGGTCGTGTGCGCCGCCGCTGGATTTCTCTGGTTGCGGTTTCCGGCGGTTTGCATGCCGGCCGGCGATGGTAGGTGGACGGTGCACGCGTGGCGCGCATGCAAGGCAGAGAAACGGAGGTGAAGACACGTGGCGGGGAAGTAGTGCAGAGGGGGTTCTTGCATGTGTGACGCGTAGGGGTGGAGAGACTTGCATGAGCGCCAAGTGGCACTCATGCGGAGAAGAAAAAAAATGAAGTGGCACCCCCTCCAATTTACACGTGTGATCATGTTTATATAGGACACCTGGAATTGGACTCTGGTTGACTGGGCTTTCTGAAGCTTTGTGGATAATAGGCCCAATGAACTCTGATAATGGACTTATACAAATTAAACGTGATAGTAAAATTAACATGGACTAATGACAAGAGCAATAGATTAACAAAATGAAAACGTGATTAATACTGATTAACATGGATGATTAACGTGATGATACTCAGATTAAAGACTAATGGAAACAAAACTGATTAATGATACTAAAACAAAAGATTAACTAATCCTAATTTTAATATTCTAATAAATCCTAAAATAATATTCTAAAATCTATGTAAATTCTATAAAACAAAATCTATTTATTATTCTATTAAAAAAAATAAAATCTATATTAAAATATCTCTAAAAAATCTATTAAACTATTTATTCTAAAAAAGAAATTCTATTTAAACTATTAAAATCTATTAAGAAAACTATTTTCTATTAAATTCTACAAAAAGAGAAGTCTATTGAAAAATCTATTAAAAATATATTTATTAAAAGAAAATCTATTAAGAAAATCTATTAAAATCTCATCTAACAATCTCTATTAATATCCTATTAAAAAATCTAACTATTTCTATATTAAAAAAGAAACTATATTATTTAATAAAAGAAAATCTATATTATTTCTATAAAAAAGAAAAACTATTTTCTATTAAAAAACAAAAGCTTATTAAATTCTATAAAAAGAAGAAAAATCTATTAAAAGATATAAAAATGCCATTTAACTCTAATAAAACTAAAAAATGCAATTAATTCAATTAAAAAAGAAAGCGAGACCGGAGCAGAACCAGCGGCAAAACCTGGACACCTGAATGTCCTCAAAAACACTGAAAGCTGAAAAAACACCCGGGAAACGTGCGACTTCCCTGAAATAACCTCCGATTATCCGAACAGGTCTGGAACCTCCGAAATGTGAAAACAGGGTTGTAATCCCGATAAAATCACTATGATTGGAAAAATGCACTGTATGCGGTATGCGAATGCGAATGCAAAAATGCGCCGAACCATAAACCAAATATGGGACCCGGTTGGTCAAATTTTAGGGTGCAACACTCCATGCCTCTCAATGTTGGATTATTTAATTCAGCATCTCCCTGAGGGATTCGATGGGCTTAACATCCCACCCATGGGCGCCTACACAGGTGTGTTAGGTGGGCTAGGTAGGCCCCTTGGGGTTCACTTTAAGAAAGATAGTTGCGCCCTGACTAACAGCAATTGCTTTTGGCCTAGTGGTAAGCGCTTGATCCTACAAGTGGTATCAGAGCAAGGTCATGGGTTCGAATCCCCCTAGCTGACACTGGGGGGGGGGGGGGGGGGGAGATTGTTGGATTATTTAATTCAGCGTCTTCCTGAGGGATTCGATGGGCTTAACATCCCACCCATGGGCGCCTACACAGGTGTGTTAGGTGGGCTAGGTAGGCGCCTTGGGGTTCACTTTAAGAAAGATAGTTTGCGCCCTGACTAACAGCAATTGCTTTTGGCCTAGTGGTAAGCGCTTGATCCTACACTCAAGACATCTCATGAGCTCTCTCAAGGACTTCTACCCATATCCATGGACTTGTAAACTCTTGATGAATTTCATTAACCCCCTAGATAGGAGGTAGGCAAACTTGCATCCATCCCTTTTCCCAAGGAGCTTTGACTTCTTTATGAAGGCTTGTTGAGGATGATGACTTGACTATAGCTTCTTAATTAGCCCTAGAACCTTTGGTAGCCTCTTCTTAATAGGCACATCTCTTGATCCCCTGCACAAATGACAATGCATTGCATATGCTAATGCTACAATGAAACATAAGCTAGGTAAAGAAAAAGGTTGGGCAAATTTTGGGGTGCAACAGCTGCCCCTATTCAAACGGCTTGGACCTGACTAGGTGAGAAGCGAACGGCTCTCAAACAATCAAGGTGAAAGACGGTTGAATACCAATAAACCTGGAAATTTTCCAACTGCAGAAGTAAACTGCAAACTCTGATAGTTGAAAAAAACTCTGGAAAATGAAATGATAGTTGCACGAAAACTCGCTGGTGAATTACTAATTCAAATCTTTGACACTAAGTCGGGAAAATTATCTAACACTGCCATCGGGCTTCAATGCCAAATTGGAAAGAAACCACTGATTATTCAATCATTGATAAAGGATAGCTGATTTTTCCGTAAGGCACTCTGCATCAAACTGGAAGAATTTTTTGACATCGCTGTCGGACTTCGTCATCAAGTCGGAGAAACATTTCTGTCAAACTTCGTCATCAAGTTGGGAAGAAAATGTCTGTTGAACTTCGTCATCAAGTTGGGAATAAAATTTCTATTGAACTTCGTCATCAAGTCTAGAAGAAAATTTCTGTTGAACTTCGTCATCAAGTCTGGAAGAAAATTTCTGTTGAACTTCGTCATTAAGTCTGGAAGAAAATTTCTGTTGAACTTCGTCATCAAGTCTAGAAGAAAATTTCTGTTGAACTTCGTCATCAAGTCTGGAAGAAAATTTCTGACATCGTTGTCGGACTTCGTCATCAAGTCGTTGTTGGACTTCATCATCAAGTCTGTAAGAACGTTTGGCATCACTGCTGGACTTCGTCATCAAGTCCTTGTTGGACTTCATCATCAAGTCTGTAAGAACGTTTGGCATCACTGCCGGACTTCGTCATCAAGTCGTTGTTAGACTTCATCATCAAGTCTATAAGAATGTTTGGCATCACTGCCGGACTTCGTCATCAAGTCAAAAGGAAAATTTGGCGTCGCTGCCGGACTTCGTCATCAAGTCTGAGAAACATTTGTGGCGTCGCTGCCAGACTTCATCATCAAGTCAATAAGACAATCGTTGTCGTTTTCGGACTTCGTCATCAAGTCATTGTTGGACTTCATCATCAAGTCCGTAAGAAATACATTTGGCTTCGCTGCCTGAAACCTTCTAGGGATAGAACTTCTTGACATCTCTGTCTGACTTCCTCATCAAGTCTAAGGGAAATTTCGGACTCCGCTGGGGATTCTGGAGAACTTCCTCAAGTAACTCCGTCAAGTATCGACCTCAAGTCGAAGGGACCCATTTGACATCACCGTCAAGTATCGGCCTCAAGTCAAAGGGAAACATCTGACATCACCGTCAATCTTTTGTTGGGGATAATGTTCCTGACCTCGTCACCAGGTTTCCACTAAGTTGATAACAACTACCAACATCACCGCCAAATAAAACACAAAGCTGATGAACCACTGGCCTTGCCGTCGAGCAAACCATCATCCAATAACATCCTGACATCACCGCCAAGTAAATGAAGAACCACAATCTTGGTAAATGTTTGACATCATCGTGATAACTCCATCGATAACATTCCAACCTTACCGCCGGATAAACACGCTACCAAGAACACGTCTGACCTCACTGTCATGTCTTCCGAACTAAGGGACGTCTAACATCACCGTCAAACAAACAAACTAATAAACGTCTAACATCGTCGTCCGACCAACAGAAAGCTGATAGACACCTGACGTCTCCGCCAAATACTCATAGGATTGCCGAACACCCTGGATATCCGACACACGTCTGACATCGCTGCCAAACCCACATAGTTGTACCACGTTGATACACCCCTAACATTGCCGTCGGGCAAACCCTGTGCAGAAACTATTGATATCGCCATCAGACAAACACTGAGTTGGAAACCTCTTGACCTCACCGTCAGACTTCGCTAAAAGCAATCAACCAATCCAAGAACCGGATGGGTTAGGAGCTGATAATAGACCCGACATCGCCGTCAAGCACTCACCGAATGGATAACCATATGACCTCACCGTCAAACAATCCATAAAGCTGATAGGTGTCTGACATCACCGTCCGACAGTCGTAACTTATCTGACTTCATCGTCAGAAACAATCAAAAGAGTCTTCCATGCTGATAAATGTATGGCATAACCTCCCGACCAACCATTGGATACCTGCGTCTAACTTCACCATCAAACCTTCGCTAAATAAAAGTGAACTGCATACCTTAAGATAGAAACGTCTTCTGATTGAGTAACTACTAACATTGCCGTCAGGCACTCGCAAATAGAAGCTTTAAACAAGCAAATCTGAGGAGGGATGAAGAGAAATTTAACCCACTAACTCTGCTTTGGGAGTTTTGGAGAACTTAACCGAATAACTCTGCTGAGGATTCTGGCGAACTTAACCGAGTAACTCTGTTGGAGAAACACCTGCACACAAGAACGGTACCCACCTAGCTCATGTTTCACATGCACATGTTCGACAATGGGGTAATGATCCATACAAAATGAAAATGCTACGCGTTTAGGGTAGATGATATGCATGCATGCAAAAATGCTACGAAAACAAATCAGCAAAATAAATGCTGAAGGAAGAACCACCCTGTCGGGGAGAAGGAATCATCCTGCTGGAGAGGTGAAACACGCCAATTTCAATTGGACTTAACCTGGGGAAACGAGCCTCGGACGACTTTTCCGCTGGGAAACAAAGTTCTACAAACCACAAACTGCATAGGAAAAGATGCCATGCATGGCCTTTGCAAATAGAACTTTCTTGGAGATACGAACTCCGATGGGGAAATATAGCAACAGTTATTCAACTACTCTCACCTGTTGGAGAAGACAAACAATGGCCTGAGCAGCCTTCCAGGATTCGGCTCTCTTGGGGAACAACAAACTCGGTCGAGGAAAGACCGCCAGACCACTGGAATCAAACTTGCCTACCAGGGAACTAACAACTCTGCGGGGAAATCAACTCTGCTGGAAACCTTGGTCTGAACTACTGAGAGCTGAAAATTCACAAACAATCTGTTGAAGAAAACCGCGTGCTAGCTGTCGCTACTGCGAAAATCGGCGCCGACTGACAGAAGAGTCGCCACCGTGCATTATTTATCCCAACGGAGGGAAAGGAAACGCTCGAAGTAAACCTCACAAAAAACGGGGAAAGGTATGGTCATCGCAACCAAAACCTGGATTCGGGAGTCGGTTACGCAAGGGGGAGGTATTAGCACCCCTCCCGTCCGTCGTACTCGACGGGATCCACGCTTGCTTGGGTTGTACGAATTACACTTCTATCTAAACTAAAGGATGAGGTCTGAAAAGAAAAGAAAAAAATGACTCGGCAAAGCATTGCACTTTATGCCTACGTATTCCCGTCTGGAACGAGAAATCAGAGTCAACGTAGTTCGCCTAACTACGGGGAAAGGTGGGTGAAGGTTGCTCGCTAGGATATCGCATCCTATGCCTACGTACTTCCACACAGCATGGAAGATCAGAGCAAACGTAGTTCGCCTAACTACGCGCGACACAAGTTGTTCACGTGTCTTTTATGAAAAATCTCACCTTAAACAAGGGTTTTCTTATTGCAAAAAGGTTGATGTTTGTTCAAATCTTTTGACGGAAGAAATGAATTAATCTCTGTTATAACCTTTATTAGTGTTTTTCTGTTGTTTTGAGGGAAGAAGAGATGACACTCTAAAATCCTAGGGTTGAAAAAGGGGAATAAAATCTACCTAATGTTATCATGCATGGGTTAAGACCTAATGTCTGTCATGCTCCTCTCTTGCGCAGAGAGAAACAGAGCTCCTAAGGGAATAGACGGAAACAGAAACAGCAGATATAATAAAACAGTAAAAATGCATGGATGCAACAATACAAGCGAGGCAAGGGAGTCCCACTCAACCTCGAACCTAAGAAAAACAATAGGCAAAAGTGACAGGATTCACTTTCAACCCAGCAAGCCAAACAGCAAACAATACAATCCGGGAAATTCACACAATACATCAAAAATTAAACAGCAAAAGCTAAACAGCAAAGCAGTCTTCATCAGCATCAGGCTTCAAATAAACACCAGTCTTTATCCTCAATCTCCCAATGGCTTTTCTTCAAGTCCTAATCTCCAAGCTGAGGAATCAATCACAAGAGTAAACTGGGTGCTAAGCAATTAGTTGACCACCAAGGGTGGCAAACAGACTGCTGTCAACACAAAGAATATTTCCCTCAAGAGTTCTATCTCTTAGACATTAGCACCAAGCCTTCCAAAGGAAGGGGGTGAGTGTCTTAGAGAGACTCTGTATCACAGAGAAGAATGGAGGCAGTCAAGACCTTCCATGTTTGAGAATCAAGTTGGCTATTCTAGAGCTCTGCCTAACTCCTATATCCTACAAACTTCAACAGCTACCAGCAAGAGATACTCATCATCAACTCTGGAAGTTGGTCTTCATCCTCTGATCTTCAAATGGGCTTCATCATCTCAGGTCTTCAGCTCTCCCCAAATCCCAAACAAACCCAATACCCCACACAGACAAAAAGATAACCCTAAAGAGGGCACACCACACAATTAATCAAATACAAGCAATATACTAATAGCAGTAGGGGAATCCTAATATTTTCTAAGGGATCTACCCTATACCCATAACCCCTATAGTCCCATACCTCAAAATTAAATCAACATCCCTAAAAGAATTAATATATCTCACATATACTCATCTAAACCCTGATTTTGATCATACTAACCACACCTAATCAAATCACCTAAAATTTAATCCTAAAAATATGAATTAAATCCTATATTCAAGTTGAAGTCCTATACTAATCACTCTAAAAAGAATGAGCCCTAAAGCTAAAGGGATCTATTAGAACAAAAATCAACAAATTCAAGTATCAAACTAAATCCATTAAAATGCTATTTACAAGAAAAATACACAAAAAATAGTAAAACAAAATAAAATGCTATTTTTATTATTTAATATTTTTCTAGACAGAATTATTGACCTATATC
>CAWUDS030006319.1:0-37330 GCA_963859935.3 Lathyrus sativus | reverse complement strand
CTCCACTCTGAATCTTACACAACTTGATTCCGTTTTCTACCCTCTCACCGATTATAATCAAATCGAAAAAAATTCCGGACATATTTCCAATCAACTTTTCATAATATATCCCTGGCAATGTAGCCACGAACATATCAATCAACTCCCCCTCCACCATCGAAGGCTGAACCCTCACAACTAGTTCACGCTACCTCTAGGCATACTCTTTAAACCCTTCATTACTCCTCTGAGAAAGATTCTATTATACTGATAATGACGGACGAAAGCTTCCCCAAGATCCCTCCAACTTCTGATATGAGTTGTCTCAAGACCTATGTACCATTCTAATGAAGGTTCTGACAAGCTATCCTGGAAAAAATGAATCAGCAACTTCTCATCATCTGAGTAGGAAAACATCTTCCGATAGTAGGATCTGAGATGTACTCTGGGGCAAGTTGTCCCTTTGTACTTATCAAAGTCTGGAACCTTGAATTTTGGGGGAATCTTCACCCCTGGAATCAGCCCCAAATTAGACATATCAAGCCCCGGAGAGTTCTGGTTCTCAAGATTCTTCATCTTTTCCTCGATCATCTTAAACCTTTTATCTGCGTCAGTTTGAAGGCCTACACCCAAATCTCCCATTGAGAAAACATCATCCTGTTCATCCTCCTCCCATTAAGGTCCTGCTGCCCCATGTGCAACGCCCGCTACACCTGTCACATGAGCTCCTGGTTGGTGACCTCCACCCGGAGGAATAACAACAATAGGAATATCCTTAGCCTGAGGAGTACTCCGATCAGTCAGGGGAGGAATTCTAGTGGTCCCTCCATGTAAAACACCACTACCATCCACCCTAGCAATTAGAGGCTGGACTAGTGTTCTGAGCTGCTCTTGCCCATTGGAAACCCCCTGCATCAAATCCATGAACTGAGCCATACAATCTCTGAATTCTTGCAACTCTAGTTGTATCTGATCTATAGCTCTTTGCTGATTCCCTCTGGTCGAGTACCTGTGAAGTGTCTAGTCTGCTATCCTGAAAACTGCTAGAAGGAAAACCACACAAAGATAAGTTTAACGACACCAAGAACACTTGCAATGCAATATGATAATGATGATGAAAAATGCAAGCATGTGAATGTGATTCAGGGAAATTCTCCCTTGATTCTAGTACCACAAACGAACAAGAAATCGAGGAAGTAACATATGGAGCCACAAAATCCTTCTCATAAATAAAATGAGAGCAAGTGTCAGCATACACAACATAGCATCAAGGAACACAACAAGAAATGATAATGACCCCATCCAACAATCCTGGTGACGTTCTGAATACAAGACAACAGCAACAACAAAAGAGCAGAAAAACAAAGAGAAAACTGCATCAAGTAACTCTATCCTCAGCCATGATAACGAGTCTGGAAGTCCTCTAATAACTCCTTCGTATCTAGATGTTCAGGCCTTGCAACCAACGCCTGAATGAGAAACTCCCTTTTGCTGATGACATCCTCAGATCCTAAGCATACTCCTCCCAAGCACCTTCTCCAAAAGCGTCTTTGAGTCTTGGTTTCTTCCAACGTTGCCAGAGCTTCTCGTAACTTGCGATCATTCTCATGCTGACGAGATAATTCCCCTGAAGTTTTTTCATCTTTAATCCTGAGCTGAGTCTTTAGCCTATCAATCTGCTGATGAAGCTCATCCTCTCTTCTTTTGTTGGAAGTTAGAGCAGCGTTTCACTGATTGTTGAATTTGGATATCTCCAGGCGCACTCTTTCCAACTCTTTCTTCTTGTCTTCGAGGATACTGCTAGCGCTCTTCAGATCTTGACCTACTCGTTCTCGGGCACGAATATCTTCATTCAACTCTCTCCCCATCTTGTTCAAAGTTTCAGTCTTCATCTTGGACAGGTAGGCTGCAACATTCTTTTCGCTCTTTAGCTGAATAACCTCTTTTTCTAGCTCTTCATTTGATTTGTGTAACTCTTTTTTCTCAGCCCACAACTGGTTATACCTCTGTATATTAACTGTTGTTGGTTCTTCAGCTACCAAAGGATATAAAGGATCTCTGACCGGGAATGGTAACAGTACCCTTTCAATCCTCTCCTGGATCCACTCAACATATGGTCCATAGGCTCTGAAGTCACCCTTACCCAAAGAAGGCTTTCCTCTTCGGTGGATTCTTCCCCAAGCTTTTTCCAATCTGGCCAAAGTATCATTATCAGCCGCTCCTGTGAAATACAGAGATTCTTGTATTTCCTCCTCCCTCGGGGGTCATTTCAGAGCATAACCAAATTCCTGATAGCAAAAGCGGGGTTATAATTGATATCACCCTTCCTTCCTATCAGAGGGACATTGGGAAAGTTTCCACATCTATAGATAATCTCCTTGCCAAACAGGTCTCTGTTAAACCAAACAATATTCTCCGACGTCAAACCCATAAGCCTCTCTGACCAATTAACTGTGTCTGAGGTATCAACAAAAGGTCCAGCCTGAGGAAGATGACCCACAAACCATCTGTAGAGAAGCGGTGCACAGCAAGAAACATTATTTCCTCTTCTGTTCTCATTCTTGTAATGCACAGAATGGTATACATCCCCCAAGAGAGTAGGCACAGGATTCTGAGAAGCAAAAATCTGGAAGATGTCCAAATCAACAAAGTTTGGGATATTAGGGAACAAGACTATTCCATAAATGCAGAGAGCCAAAATAGCATTGAAAACCACCCAACAACCCTCATTAGCAAAGTGCTGAGCTCTACTCACCAAGAATGATAAGGGAAAGCCAAAACTCCATTCCTCCATACCATCTTACCATCCAACTCAGAGATACCCAGATGAAGAGCATTGGCCAGTTTTGTCAAATCAGGCTCTGTTTCAGAGTGAAAGAAAGGCATCTGCTCTAGGACCTGAACTCCCATCTACATAGCAAACTCCTCCAAGGTTGGCATCAAGACATAACCAAGAAAGGTGAAACAACACAACTTAGGGTCATAAAACTGCAACAGAGTATGGATACCTCCTAACTCATATCTTGAGATCTTACAGACAAAGCTCAAAATCTTCCCATAATCCTTCCTGAAGTCTCCTATAACACCATGATCAGCTACAGAAGTGAGACCAAGCAAAGGCCCTATCTCCGGCGTCGGGAACTTGTAAATGACAGTCCTCTTCAAACCATGCTCCATACTGACGGTGGATCAGATTACTAGAATCAAAGGGAAAATATGCACCTGAAAACACAAATACATGCAAATGTTAAAATGCAGATGAAAATGCATATGCAAACAGGGGATCAAGACTGTTGTGCTGCTGACTGAGTTGAACCAGAATTCTGCCTCAGCGAGAAAATACCAGAACATCAGAACTGAAGCAATAGAACCCCATAAAATCAAAGATCAAAGGTCCGCACTGACAAGAAAACTAGAAATCTGGGTTGGTTGGAGGTCAAGTTTCCTGTATAACCCTTCCACTCACAGGTATGGACCTAATCTCTGATAAGGTTCGACATTCTATGTGGGTCGTCAATGTCACAGACTCTCGAGAAACAATGATACGTTCGCCATTTCTGGTTTAGCATCATGGTCAAACAAGGAGGCCTCACTTAATTGACTTCCCAATGGTCGGTCTCCAGAGTCATTAATTTTCAGATCCAACATCCTTTTAACTGTCTGATACGGACATGACAAGATGTCTTCAAACAAAATCTCGTCTGAACGTGAATTTCATGAGGACTATTGCACGCCAAACATGCAAGCCCTCACTACTCTCCACACTAATGTTAGGTATGTACTCAAGCCTGGGTATTGGGCTTATCTCTCGATGGAACACCCACCCAACAGCACAAGAATAGCATGATAATAAAGTGCATAAAATAAAATGCAAATGCAATAGTGTACAGATACAACACATATGCACACAAATATACACACCCATAAACAAGCAAACAAGCGCTAGGATTGACTCGCATAGGGGATGGGATTTGTCCCTAGCAGAGTCGCCAGCTGTCGCAACTGCGAAAGAGGGCCAGCAAACAGACAGAAGAGTCGCCATCAAATGTTATTATCCTAAAGAGAGGGAAAGGAAACGATCAAAGAAAACCTAAGAGAAAGGGAAATACAAGGTCATTGCAACCAAATCAAGGGTTCGGGAGTCGGTTACGCAAGGGGAAGGTATGAGCACCCCTCACGTCCGTTGTACTCAACGGGATCCATGCTTGTTGTCTAATCTATGGGTGAAAACTATCTAATGGCTGCTGCTAAACGGGAGGTGAAAAGAAAGAACAGACTCGATAGGACATCATTGCCCTATGCCTACGTATTCCCTCGTGCAATGGGAAAGTCAGAGTCAACGTAGTTCGGGAAACTACGTGTGATAAGGGGAAGGTTGCTCGCCAAGACATCACCGTCTTGTGCCTACATATCCTCATCTGGTATGAGAAATCAGAGCAAACGTAGTTCGGGAAAACTAGACCACAGGTTGGTTCAAGAGTTTTATGAGCAATGTTACATATCCATTCTAGCAGTTAGGGACGATGCCTGTTTGCGGTAGAACAGAAACATAACACACTCTTTATGAAAATTAGGTTTGCAAACAATCCCGAAGGATGAAAAGGTTTGAATTTTGTTTGTGTTTTTTAAAGAGAAGAAGTGAATTGAGTTAGTTTGTAACTCATGTTGCACTAAAGACTATGACATAAGAGCGAATGTGCCGCATATCACCCAAAGGGAATACGCTAAACACTCTAAAAAATGTGAGAGGAGGCCCCCCACTTATCATTTCTCATATACTTAAGGCTCGTAGTGCACAACACTTGTTATCCTTTTCTAAGTGTCTTAAGGAGTTTTGAGATGAGAAGATAAGACACAAGGACTCTAAAGGGAACTGATAAACCCTAATGTTGTCATGCAATGATGGTCCTAAAGTAGAGATAGAAAAGGGAACTACCTAATGTTATCATGTAAAGGATTGAAAGCCTAATGTCTCTCCTACTCCCATCTTAGACAGAGAGACTAGGAATCCTAAGGGATCATGGCAAGAAGCACAAGTAAACACCACACATAATCAATCACAGATGAAAATGAAATGAAAGACTTAAACAAGTCTATGCAAGATGAAAAGAGATATGAAATGTAGAGGAACATTTCAATCTCAAGGTTTTGATGATGTCAACAAAGACTCAAGCTCATTCCATGATTGCAAGCAAAAAGTCAAAGCTTTCAAAACTGATCAAGATCAAGATTCTTTCCCTATATACCCGTGGGGGTATATAAACTGAAGATAAAACCAGAAGTATCATGTGCAAATGTTTCTACAACTTTCAAGATTTGGACTCAAGCTTCGGTATATCATTTTTCACTCCTTTAATTGATATACAAGTGTTCAAATATTTTAACATATTTACATATTGCATTTGCATGGTTTTAAAATCATTTGAATTGGTATAACACTTTTTAACTCAAGCATTTTTCTGAGTTTTAATAGTGTTAACCGATTAACCATATGAGTTAATCGGTTAACGACCTTAATTTTTAAATTCTTTGGGCCAACGTTCAAGTGTTAACTGATTAACCTATAGGGTTAACCGATTAACACTAAACGAATTTTGAAAAATTATTGCTGTTAAAATTCAAATGTTGTTTGAATATTATACCTTTTCATGTTTTGATTCATACTCATTTATACCTTTTTGAAATGGTGTTTTCCTCATATAAATTCTGGAAATTTCAAATTGAAAAACAACCTCCAATAATTTTAAAATATTCATTGAATCAAATTCACTACTTTTCAAATATTTTCAAATATTTCAAAAAGTGTTCATATTGATCATACAATTTCATATCCAGATTTTTGAACACTTGTATTGATATTGAAGAGTGGATTTTAATCAAAAGGAGAAGATCAATTATTAGATTGATATTATCATTGTATCACTTTCAAATTACAAAAATACAAAGTTATTTATATTGTGACTTGTGATCAGGACTGTTGGACACAAGGGTGAGTGTTTGCAAGAGGATTGTTTTTGCACACTAGTTGTTGATTAGTTGTTAGATTGTAGGCCTCACCGGTTGATGGTGTGATAGGTTGTAATTTCTAAAACTATAGTGAAAACTCTCTTTCATGTGGAAAGGGGAGTGGAGTACCTTCGGATTGTGAAGGGAACCACTATAAATCTCTGTGTTCATTTTTTCTTTCTGCTTTTACTGCTTTCATCACCAAGAACTTAAAGAAGGAAAATTCAAGAGTTTCGAAAAACTGGAAAAAGTTTCTAAAACCTAATTCACCCCCTCCCCCCCTCTTAGGCATACTCTGAACTTACAATTGGCATCAGAGCAGGTTAAGGTAACTTGTTCCTAACGATTCGGTATGGCTTCCGCTAGCACCAACCCGGTTTTCAAAGACGGTGGAAGTAGTAATAAACCACCACTGCTCTCTGGAGAATATTTCAATTTTTGGAAAATTAGAATAAAGGCACATCTTGAAGTCCAAGGAGAAGGTATATGGGAAGCAATCGAAGAAGGACCACACAATTCAGTAAATGTGGTCAATGGCGTTGGAACCGCAAAGTTGAAAAGCACGTATGATGAAAATGATAAGAAAAGATTCTTGATGAGAAGAAAGCAATCAACATACTCCAAAACGCTCTTAGTATGGACGAATTCTTCCGTGTATCACAGTGTAGATCGGCAAAAGAGATTTGGGACACCTTGGTGGAAACTCATGAAGGAACTGCAGAAGTAAAAAGATCAAGACTTAACATGTTAAGTCAAGAATATGAGATGTTCCGTATGCAGCCTGGTGAATCTATTGTTGCCTTACAAAAAAGATTCGTTCATCTAATAAATCATTTGATTGCTCTCGGGAAGACCTTCACCAATGATGATCTCAACCTGAAAGTCCTAAGATCCTTAACAAGAGAATGGCAACCAAAAGTGACAGCTATTTCGAAAGAGAAGAGTCTCTCAATGATGACATCCGCATCCTTATTTGGCAAACTTCAAGAGCATGAATTGGAACTTGGAAGACTCGAGAACACGAAAGTCAAGAAAAGAAGTCCAAAGGAATTGCCTTGAAGATTGACACAAAGGATGACAAAGATGACGAAACTTCCGAAGATGAAAATTTCATGCTTCTTGTAAAGAAGCTTGGTAAGTTTTTTAATAATAATAAAATTCCTCTTTTCCTAAAAAGAATAGACATTTCAGGAAAGAGGATGCTTCCACATCGAATCAAGAAGTCACATGCTACGAATGTGGGAAGCAAGGTCACATAAAGGCGGATTGCCCGAAACTTGCAAAGAAAGGAGGATTCAAAGTCAAGAAGGATTTCAAAAATAAAAAGGCTTATGTTGCTTGGAACGATAACGAGATAAGTTCATCATCGGAGTCGGAAAGCGATGAATGTGCAAATATGGCTCTTATGGCGTCACATCATTTCGATGAAGAAATTGATGAGGTTAGTAGCGATTTTTCTATTTATGATAATGATGCACAAGAAGTCATAGATCAACTTCTAAAAGAATGCAAGACTTTATGTAAAAGCATCTCATCCCAAAAGAAAAGAATTTCATTTTTAGAAGAACAAAATACTGCTTTTATAAAAAATATTGAAAATGAAAAACAAAAATTGATGGATGAAAAACAAAGTCTTGTATGCAAAAATTGTGAATCCTTATCTTTTCAAATTGTTCAACTTAAAAAGAGTTTTAGAAAGATACGAAAAATGTCAAATTGGCTTGGAGGAAATTCTTAGACACCAAAGATATTCTAATGATAAGTTTTCCAAACCAAGCACAAATGAAACCACTTTTATGAAAGCAAGTGAACAAGTTGTTAAAGAAAAGGCAAACAATTTTAAAACTATGCATCAAAGTCATAAAAAGAAAAGAATTGTGAAGAAAAAGAATTATGTTCCTAGATATAGAAGTCATTTTCAACCTACTTGTTTTTATTGTGGAATCAAAGGCCATATACCTAATGCTTGCTATGTGCACAACATTGGTGTTGCTAAAGAGCATTATGTGTCGGTTGAAAAGGGTACTAACTATCAAGGACCCAAAGCAATTTGGGTACCTAACAATACTTGATTTTGTGTTGTAGGTGTGCTTGAAAACAACTTCTAATCAATGGTATCTTGATAGCGGTTGTTCTAAGCATATGACGGGAGACATAAACAAATTTTCAAGTCTATCATTAAAGGCCAAAGGATACGTTACTTACGGTGATGATAATAAAGGAAAAATTCTTGGAGTTGGAACCGTTGGTGCACCTTCATGTACAATCATCGAAGACGTTCTTTATGTGGAAGGCCTTAAACACAACCTACTTAGCATAAGTCAATTGTGTGACAAAGGGTTCCGAATCAACTTCACAAAGGATGAATGTTTGATAGAACATGAAGTCACCCATGACGTCTTGCTAAAAGGTAAAAGATTTAATAATATTTGTATGATCTCTTTTGATGACTCTTCCTTGAAGGTAAAATGTCTTATGGCAAACAACAACGAGGCGTGGCTTTGGCATAAAAGATTTGCTCACATTCACATGGAGCATTTAAACAAGTTGATAAATCATGATCTAGTTGTTGGTCTTCCGAAGATAAAATTCATCAAGGATAAATTATGCGATGCATGTCAAAAGGGGAAACAGACCAAGACAACTTTCAAATCCAAGCAAGTGGTTTCTACATCAAGACCACTTCAATTGTTGCATATGGATCTCTTTGGTCCATCGAGAACAAAAAGCTTCGGAGGTAGTATTTATGCTTTAGTTATTGTTGATGATTTCTCTCGATACACATGGACATTGTTTTTAGTGCAGAAAAATGATGCTTTCAAAGCATTCAAGAAGTATGCAAAGCAAATTCAAAACGAGAAGTCACTCATCATAGCCTCCATAAGAAGCGACCATGGTGGAGAATTCCAAAATTCAGACTTTGAAGATTTCTGCGAAGAGCATGGAATTTCTCACAATTTTTCCGCACCAAGGACTTCTCAACAGAACGGTGTCATAGAACGGAAGAATAGGTCACTGGTGGAGCTTGCTAGAATAATGCTTAGCGACTCAAATCTTCCTAAATATTTCTGGGCAGAAGCGGTTAGCACGGCATGTTTCATAAGCAACCGTGTCAATATTCGACCAATTCTCAAGAAGACTCCGTATGAGCTGTTCAAGGGTAGGAAACCAAACATAGCATTTTTCCACATATTCGGATGCAAATGTTTTGTTCTCAACAACAATAAGGACAATCTCGGTAAGTTTGATGAGAAGTCCGACGAAGGTATATTTCTTGGTTACTCTCTTTCTAGTAGAGCTTTTAGAATTTTTAATAAAAGAACTCTTACTATTGAAGAATCTATTCATGTTTCTTTTGATGAGACTAACCCCTCGAAAGAGGATAATATTATTGTGGATGATGATGATCATACAGTAGGTTCTTCACAACAACAAGAAGAGACTTCAAAGAATCAAGCAATACCACAAGAAGATGCCACTCAAATCATCGAAGAACATCAAGATCTTCCGAAGGAATAGAGAACGCATAGAGATCACCCGATAGATAAAGTTATTGGTGATATTAGCCAAGGCGTTGCAACTCGACTTAATCTTAAGGATGTTTGTCTCAACATGGCTTTTGTATCTCAAATTGAACCAACCAAGATTGATCAAGCCTTAGGCGACGACCAATGGATTGTAGCGATGCAAGAAGAACTCAACCAATTCGAAAGAAATCAAGTTTGGAGTCTCGTACCAAGACCGGACAACAAGCACATCATAGGAACGAGATGAGTGTTTAAGAACAAACTTGAGGAGAATGGATCATAGTTCGTAACAAAGAAAGATTGGTTGCACAAGGCTACAACCAGGAGGAAGGAATTGATTTTGATGAAACGTTCGCTCCGATAGCAAGGTTAGAAGCAATTAGATTATTACTTGCTTACGCTTGTTCTATGAATTTTCAGTTGTTCCAGATGGATGTCAAAAGCGCTTTCCTGAATAGATATATCAATGAAGAAGTCTACATCAAACAACCTCCGGGTTTTGAAGACTTCAAGAATCCCTCGCATGTTTACAAACTGAAAAAGGCACTCTACGGATTGAAACAAGCACCGAGAGCATGGTATGACCGCCATAACAATTTCTTATGTGAAAAGGGATTTACAAAAGGAAAGGTTGACAAGACGCTATTCATAAAGAAGATCAAGGATAACACCTTATTGGTTCAAGTCTATGTCGACGACATCATCTTCGGATCAACAAACAAAGAGCTCTGCGAACAATTTTCACTTATGATGCAAGGAGAATTCGAGATGTCCATGATGGGAAAATTGAACTATTTTCTTGGACTACAAATCAAGCAAACAAAGGATGGCATATTCCTCAACCAATCCAAGTATTGCAAGGAATTGTTGAATAAATTCGATATGGATAGTTGCAAGGTGATGTTCACTCCTACGTATGTTGATCAGGATGAATCTGGTACTCCAATTGATATTACAAAATATCGAGGTATGATCGGTTCATTACTATATTTGACGGCAAGCCATCCTGACATTATGTTTAGCATCTGTTTGTGTGCACGCTTTCAAGCAAGTCCGAAGGAATCACATCTCACTGCCCGTGAAGAGAATCATAAAGTATCTCAAAGGAACAACGAACGTCGGATTATGGTATCCAAAAGGTAGTACTTATTCTTTAATTGGTTATTCTGACGCTGATTATGCAGGATGTAAGACCGATAGAAAAGCACGAGTGGTACGTGTCACATTCTCAGGAATGCACTAGTGTCATGGGCTTGCAAGAAGCAAGCGTGTGTGGCACTCAGTACAGCCGAAGTAGAATATATTGCAGCAGGAAGTTGCTGTGCACAAACTCTGTCGCTCAAGCAACAACTCCTTGATTACGGTATAGATCTCGGTTGCATTTCTCTTCGATGTGATAACACAAGTGCCATCAACATTACAAAGAACCCGGTCATGCATTCAAGGACAAAGCATATAGATATCCGACATCACTTCCTTCGAGATCACGTACTAAATGGAGATGTAGATGTTATTTTCGTCGATACACACCATCAACTCGCCGACATCTTTAGCAAACCATTGGCGAAAGAACCGTTTTTCAAAATTCGACGAGAACTTGGGATTCTCGATGAAGGTGATATCTGATCTTTTCTCTGGTTTATGTATGCATTATGTATGTTTTCTAATGTTTGTGCATTCTGTTTTTAGCAATTTTCCAAAAATTCGCGTGTTAATTGATTAACCTATATGGTTAACCGATTAACACTGTTAATTTTTCAATTCTGACTTAATTTTTAATGTGTTAACTGATTAACCCCTAGGGTTAACCGATTAACACTGATACTTTTATTTTAGAAATTAATTTTTTAATGTGTTAACCAATTAACCTATATGGTTAACCGATTAACACTGTTAAAATCTTCAAAAATCAGAAACGAAAAATTAATTAAAATTTTGGAAAATTAAGTGTGTTAAGTGTGTTATTTATGTGTGGTTAATATTTTCTTGAATATCCAAATTACTATCCAAAGAATTCTTCTTCTTCTTCTTTGACTACACTTTTGGACTTCCAACCAACATTAAAACCCACTCACATAACACTCCATATATATTGCCCTCTCATTGTCCTCTCCTCCATCTCTCAAAACCCTAACTCATCCAAGAACCCAGAACCCTCAGAATCTCTCAAACTTCATCCATGAATCTTCTCACAAAGGAAAGGGAAAGTTACCGGAATATGACTCTGCATCAGATGGAGACAGTATTCCCATGGAGACAACCAAGAAATGCCGGATGGATTTCAAGGTTCGTGTCTGTCATATTCTACCGGTAAAGTACATAAACCTTAAGGCTTTTCCTACTTCATCCTTTGATTTTCCTGCTCTGCTCAAATATCAGAAGATAGATAAGTTTGCCTCTGATTTTGGAAACTGTTATCATGATTTGGTTAAAGCATTTTTGAATAAGCTATATGTGTATCTAAATGTTGACGATGAGCACATTATGGAAACCACTGTTCGAGATTGCTTCTTAAAAGAGAATCTGACAGATATTGCTGTGTGTTGCGGTGGAAATAGGATATCAAACTATTAATGAGTTTGAATCACAATTCAGTTCACAACCGCTCTTTGATTTATCCGAAGGAAAAGGTCAAAAAGGGAAAACCTATTTTGCATCGTAAACACAATGCGGGGAAATTCTAGGATTCGGGGGTTGGTTAAATTTAGGGAAGGTATTAGCACCCTAAACTTCTGTAGTACTCTACAGGAACCTTTTGTTCAGATGTTTACTATTTTGCTTTATTATTCTTAAGGTATATGTACAAAGGGATTAAAAGTGAGAAAATAAACCTAAGGGGTTAATTCTAAGTTTACTCGGCAAGACATCGCATCTTGTGCCTACGTATCCTTACGGGAGTGGAATCAGAGTAATCGTAGTTCCCCTCAAAAGGGAGGTTAGAGACTTCTTGACTGTGGTCAAGGTCTCAAGGGGAATAAACATGTCTTAAGGACACGCTTACGCGGAGTGTAGGAACTCCAATATCTACGTTGTAAATTGTTAAGTTGTAATTAGGGTTAAATTAGGGATTCCACGGCGGGAAACCCTAAACTGAGCGCGACGGCTCTTTGACCTAATGCTAGGGGTAAAATTGTAATCTTGCCTGCGGCGAGGCATTTGTGAAAATTAGGGTTTGTAGTTTGTAGTTTTGAGGATTTGAAATTGTGAGGGTTTATGGACTATTGGCGCGGCGACCAAAAGCTAGACCTAACCTTCGGATGTGTGTAGTGTGGCAGGTAAACTGATGAATATGGAGAAATTGAATTATGCAAACAGAAAATAATGACCTAATTTAACTATGCAAGCAGAAATTTAAAGAGCAGGAATTAAAGCGTGATTATTAGGATTCGCGAGGTTACATATAGGAAACAGATACAACAGTAATGAAAATTTGAATAAACGCGTAAAACGAATGAAAACAACGTAACAAGCTGCAAAATGAACAAACAAGGTAAATAGGCGAAGACGAACGATAGTCAGAAAGATTAAGAAACGAAAGCGCGAAACTTTGAGATTTTATTGCTTATTTTTTGACATAAGGAAAAGTTTCCAATTTTTAAATTTAAAGAAAGAAAAGTTAAACTTAATTTTTCAAAAAAACAGCTTAGTTTAATTATCTAAAAAAATTTATCTTAAAAAGGGTTTTAACCTAAATATTTTAGAAAAAGACTTTTAAGTTACTTATAAAAAGTTTTTATTATTATTAAATGAAAAGAGGTTTTCTAAATTATTTGTTTTATTTATTTTAAAAAAACAGTTTTTAATTATCAAATAAAATATTTAAAAAAACAAAATAAAAGGAAAAAACAAAACAAATTTTAAAAAACAAAAAAAAAAGAGAGAGAGGTTGGGCCGGTCATCACCCCGGACCCAACCCAGCTTGTTAGTCATAAGGCAAAGTAACTTTAGGGTTTCACACCCTAAACGCCCTTCTGCGGCGCCGTTTCACCTTTCTTCTTCATCTCTCTCTCGCGGCCATTCGTTCTTCTTCATTCTTCACCATAACCTGAAATAAAATATGAATATCGTGAGGAAAACGTCTCATAGCTCACATTTATAGCGAAACGGCCGATGATGAGGTGATCTGAGGCTTGGAGTTGATTGCCCGCCAACGGCGAAGGCGATCTTCTCGTCGGTGCTTCGCGGCTGTCTGTGATTCAGATGATCTTGATGTGCGATGACGTTTGTTGTTCGTTGTCGATGATCTTCATTCCCCTTTCTTACGAAGACGATGATGAGGATATTGGCTCCTCTGAGTCTCGGCCGTTCTCCTTTTTGTGCCGCCTATGGTTCGCTCGCGATCTTCCTTCGTTAGCGTTCGCTTGCGATCTCCGTTAGGGTTTGTGATCGTGGTTCCTCTCTCTCTCTCGCGGCTACCCGTTCCGTTTTCGCGATCTCGTTCGTTCCTCTGGGGCTTTCGCGATTTCCTCCCTCTTGTATAATGAGATCTTTATGAAATAAAATTCCCAAAACTTGAATCTGTTTATATTTATTTCTAGTTAAAAAATTATAAACATTTGTGAATAAATCCACAAATATTTAAATTCATTAACATAGTCATAAAACATAAATATTCCCAAATGATATTCTTATTCGTGCACTTGTCTCATTTGTAATCTTAATCTCATCATCTGATTAAAAATCCAATTTAAATGCTAACCAACAACTTTATAACCAAACACGGATGTGCACCGTAATCACAACAGTTTCAGCATCAACAATAACATTACTCGTAATTAAATTCCACTGACCAAATGCCAAGAGCCACAATCCAATAATCCCCAATTAAAACTGTGCCTTATTAACAGAACCTGAAGTGCTCTGGAAGTAAACCATGAGTGATGAAACGGATCTTAAATCCAGTTGTGCCCGGCAATTTTTGATACCGAACACATGGACATGGCGCCTTGATATAATCAAACCCGGTGATAAATAAACGCCTCAGAAATAGCGCCTCCAATGCCTCAAAACTTAATGACAGCCCGTCTTCAAAGAATTAGCAGAATTTGCGTAAAATGACCAAAATACCCCTGGAACCAAATCTGCAAAAACAAACACCTCCATAACTTGTTAGTGGTTAGCAAATGCACAGATGAGATGATATGCGAAATGACCGACTAAATATAAGGGTAAAATTTGGGGTATTACAGTTGCCCCTATTTAAATGGCTACACCAGACGATTTAAGTGACAGAGACTCGAGGAATCGCGGTGGAGAGATTTAAATATAGATAACCGAAAATTTTTCCCTTATATGCGACGATATGCAATGCTATGGACAAAGCGAGAACAACTTAATGCAGATAACATGATGCGTATGATGGAATGATGGATTGCATGCGAAAATGCTGATGAATACGACGACACAAGGACAAATGCTACGAGAAGAACACACCGGGGAAAACGACGCGCTGGGACACAGTACAACACTGGGGAATTCTAAAAATGATGGTCAACTGGTGCGAACACGACCAATTGTCTTTTTTAGAAAAGGAACGAGATTCTCAAATGGAGATGGTACCTATTGAGACGGCCTCCACTGGGGAATCTAAAAATAAAACTGGATCATGTACGATTGCAAGATCGATTACAGAATGCTGGAGCATTGAGCAAAGAATAACATCCAAGCTTCTGTAAACTATCCCTCGTGACAAGATCAAACGGACTTTTCGGAACTCCGTAGCAAATATACAGGGTAAAGACCGGCTGTATGCCAAAATAAATGGACTTTAATAGGAAATGCCTAATAAGCTTCTCGAGGGAGAACTGGCACTTATCGTTGGAAGGGACTTATGTGCCAACATGGATAAGCACTCAAATAAAGAGGCTGCTGCTTATCTGATAAATAAATCTTCTCGCATTTAAGGTCGGCGCCTGGAATACGATTCTGATTCTTCTCTTGCTGAAGGATAAATAAACTTCTTCATGCTTCAAGATCGTGCTCTCCTGAACATGAAAAGGGCTAACTGAACTTCCTCATACGCCAGAATCGTGCTCTCCTGAATATGAAAAGGGAGTGAACTGAACTTCTTACATACTTCAGAATCGTGCTCTCCTGAATATGATTCGGCTCTTTCGGGTAAATGAAATTCTTCATACTTCAGAATCGTGCTCTCCTGAATATGAAAAGGGCTAACTGAACTTCCTCATACTTCAGAATCGTGCTCTCCTGAATATGATTCGGCTCTTTCTTGTAAGTGAAATTCTTCATACTTCAGAATCGTGCTCTCCTGAATATGAAAGGGCTAACTGAACTTCCTCATACTTCAGAATCGTGCTCTCCTGAATATGATTCCGCTGCTTCGGGTAAATGAAATTCTTTATACTTCAGAATCGTGCTCTCCTGAATATGAAAAAGGCTAATTGAACTTCCTCATACTTCAGAGTCGTGCTCTCCTGAATATGATTCCGCTCCTTCTTTTACTAAAGGGTAAATGAACTTCTTCATAATTCAGAATCGTGCTCTCCTGAATATGATTCCGCTCAAACCTCCCGTATTTCAAGATCGTGCTCTCCTGAATACGATTTGGTTTCTTCTTTTACTAAAGGATAAATGAACTTCTTCATAATTCAGAATCGTGCTCTCTTGAATATGATTCTGCTCAAACCTCCCCGTATTTCAAGATCATGCTCTCCTGATACGATTTGGTTCAAAACCCCCCATACTTCAAGACGACAGGTAAATGGAAGCCCAACTGCTCCATGGAGATGGCCATTTGCTGCGAGTCATAACAAAGATAGGATCGACTTCTTAGGTGAGAAATGTTGTATATCGAGGCTGTAAGATGTAGGATTGTAATAATAAATTATCCAGGCATGAACTGACATGTATCTGTAAATGATTGTAGTTGATTTTCTTGAAAGATAGTGCAAAATAAATGCACGTCCGGGTACAGTGATAAACTTCTTGGGCGAGAACAGTCGCGCGTCTGTCGTGGTATGGTGAAAATCTTTGGATGGTGCAAAATAAATGCACGTCGGTTGGGCTCAACAACCGACAATACTGAGATTCAAATCTAGGATCGAGCTAGAAAGAAGACTGGTAATCAAGACTCCGTCGAGGGAATGATCTCGAAGGGTAGATATCTTATCCTAGTGCGGAAAGATAGTTGAAGTACCGTCATCCACGAGGATCGAGCTCCGTAGGGAAACTGGAAACACATATGTATTTTATGCTTAGGGCTGACAATCTATTGAAGAGAATGGACGAACCCAGTTACTCGGCGGTAACGACCAATGATAGAGACACAATGAACCTGTGCATGCTAACGCGTATGTTAATGAATATGTTATATGAATGTATGTTGATGTCTATGTATGTAAATATGCAGGATGTTATGAAATGAGTATGTAATGAGTATGTAATGAATATGTAATGAATATGTAATGAAATAGGCATGTGATGCTTATGCCCTTGCGTATGCTGACGAAACAGACTAGAGACGGGACGAGAGATGAAATAAACATCTCGACGGAAATACCCTGCGTTCTCTGCAACCAATACGTCAATCATGGGTAAGAAAGATCAATGGTAGAACCAAATCTGGTTTTAAAGTTCTAAATTCTCTGAGGAGAAGGTAATCTGCTTGGGTGTACAGTATCACGTCTTCACATGGGGAGAAGAAAACCTGAGGGACACTTTTGAGTACCCAAGAAAAAGTTGTCAGCTTATAGTCTCTCTGGGGACTATGAAGAGGCAATAGTTTAGGAGCTTGTTGCAACATTGAGATTCATTGGGGAATGAAGGCCGCTGCGAGTAAAATCCATTGGTGTATGAGGAAAAGTTGTGAAACCACATAGTTTTGATCTTGAAGGATCTTGTAGTAGTCGCCATTTGTTTCCTTTAAAAACATGGTGCCCCAGGATACTTGCGTTGCGAGGTAGGGTCATCTCAAGAGGATTTTATAGAGAACACCGAGTCCGGTTGCCCCATTGTTCTCAAACTCTTTGAGAGATTTGTCAGGTCTCGACGTAACTGGCACAAATTAATCGTGTTACGACGAAATCTTTGGGAAATAGCTCTTAAGAATGTCAGACTCGCGTTGGTAAGCGAATTGGGAAACTGCCTGCCCCTGTTTAGCAGATCTTCAAGTTCCAAGGGTTTTGTCTATATGTAAATCTCTTAAGATATCAAGCAAAGTCGTCATGCCTGAAATGCCTATCCTGAGCTTGTCAATGCACACATATATTTGTCTTGAATTTTTGTTTTGAAAAGATATCGCCATAACTCGTGACCGAAATCACTAGTCGGGATATAAGTTTTTAATTATAATGCCAACATGAATTTTTCTGAGCATAGCTCGTAGGAGTCAGGAAACGTGGTCTTGTCGAGTATGCTTTCAACCGAAGTCCTACTTCAATTAGGTCTTTTAAAGGTTGTATCATGGCTCGGTTCACGGTTTAAGAACAAAAGGATAAAGGCTCAAAGTTATATTTGTACCCACCCCTTCTTCGTGATGTTCTCCAATCCTATGTCAGTTAACCGGATACGAACGCTCATATCTCAAGCGGATTTGCTATGGTCGAGAACTTATCAAGGCTTTTGGACATGGCAGTCACTCACCTATTTCTTTTGGCAATTGGTCACACGACCTTGTTCTTTATAGGGGTTCTAAAAACTACTGGTTTGTTGTTCTTATTCCCTAACTTTTGCCTGGACAGCGTCTATTGATTTGACTTTGGAGTCCAGCGGGATGCCCCAGTTTTGCCTAAGTCTCCTTCATAGGTTTTGACTTAGCGGGCTTTTATTATTTTTTTGAATATTCTTTATGCACAAGTCGTGTAAATCTTTCGAAAGGCTCGTGACTGCCCCACTCCTTAGGTAACCGAGGGATAGCCATTGTATTGGACTTCTTAAGATGCTAAGGATAAATTCTCGAAGGTTGGCTCTTCCTTTTTAAGAGTCTAAGCGCTCGATCGGTTTAACTGAAACCTACCCTGCCCCAGGTTAGGATGAAGGTTCTTAAAAAAGAAAGAAAAAATCCTACTTCAAGGCTCAAAGGGTTGACTAGGGATTAACATCCTTATATCTCCAGTGTTTGGGATTTGAACAATGCCTTACATCATCAGCGGGTTTCAATCGAAGCATACGACAAGAAATCTGACGTTTGGGTTCGTCATCCTCCCCTAATTCTCCATCAGAACAAGAGATCGGGTAAAGTTGGCATTATGATTTATGAAAACGTTTTTTTTTTTGAATGAGTGAAACGAATGGATTTATTCAAGACAAACATATGCGTTGCATTAATTAATCGAAGATAAACAAGTTCGTACATGCTAAATATGCTTAATCAAAGAGAAATACATATAAATGAACTGTCGGAAAAATCCTTCTAAATGTTTATGAAATCTTGCATTCAAGAGTAACAGTTTCCTTTGGCGGAGCCTCAATGGAAAGGACGTCTGGTCATGATCACTGCGAGTCCATTATGACTTGCCCCAGTTATGCTGGTCACATCTTCAACAGTTTTCAGTCGTTGCTTCAAAATAACGTTCTCAGATTCTTTGTTGATCCCGACCATATCATCTTGAGGGTTACTGAAATGAAGCGAGCTAGGCCTTGAATAATTACTGGATTCGGCTGATTCGTCACAGGAGTAGCATGCTTTGCAGAATTCGAACCCGACAAGTGAGGGACCCCGAGAGGAGTCTCGATCTTCATCTGAGCATCGCTAAAAGACAACTTCTTCGCTTCTAGCAAATTTCTGACAACTTTCTTAAGAGCATAGCAATTCTCTAGATTATGGCCAGGCGCACCCTCATGAAATAAACAATGAGTGGCAGCGTTGTAACCTGCAGGTTAACGGATTAGGCGGAGGACCCAAAGCACGGGTGGTAATCAGACCTTGTTGTACCAAATGGGGGTATAACTCAGTGAAAGTTATCGGAATTGGAGGACAAGGCTTATACTGCTTTTTACGGGGATAAGGAACCTGATCCTGTGATTGCTGATGAACAGGAGTGTTGGGCACTCGTTGACGGTTGACAGGAACTTGCATGGCGGGTAACCGGAAGGTTATTGATGAGTCGGTGTTTGATATACCGGAGCTGACTGCACAGGCTGGTATGTAGGAAACTGCTGATCGAAAGGAGGTGCAACAGTAGCTACATAGGGTTGTTGAACATATGAGAGCGGATAGCCTTGACATAACTCTGCTGATGTTGCCAAGGTGAGGAGTAGCCATTTTGCGGTTCCTCGAACGTGCAGGTCCTTTACCGTTAGGAGTTTTGCACTTTGGAAGGGTAGCTCGTCGAACTGGTTGAGCACTAGGAGGCACCAAACCGGATTGAAGACCGTGAGGAGGTATATTCTTGACAGTAACAGCTGGTTGAGGTTCCATAACGGTATTAGTAGTCTCAGAAACAACAGTAGACTGAGCATCCACCTTCACACTAAGAGCTCGTAACATCTCCACAATCTGCCCTACACTTCCTCGAAGATCTTCGAGTTCATGGCTGACACGGTTGATCTCTTGGTTTTGATCTTCCATCCTTTCGAAGGGTCGTATTGATGCAGAGAACTTAGGGTGACAAAACTGGAAGGTGAGAGAACCGAACATGAGAAAACGGAAGACACATGCAATGCAAAAGTATGATGCTAAAATGTGAATGCAAATGAAGATTTCATGGAATTCAGATATTTACGAATATTGCGGAATACCAAGAAACTTTTAATTTATTGAAGACAAATTACAAATAATATTCTTGCAACCAAAACAAGCTAAATAAAAGGCCTAGAAAATCCTAGAGAAGCATCTTCCACAACTTCAGTGAGCAGACGGAGATCCGGAGGAAAATAAATACTCGTAGAGCCTTCTCTTCTTGTAGGATTGTATCTCATCATTCTTCGACTGAATCTGCTTTTGAATTTCTTCGTACTTGCTGACCATACATGGTATTTGTTCTTCCATGACTCTATTTCGCATTGTGGATTTCTTCAAAGTGATCTTCAAAATCTCAGCTTCAGTCATGAAATACTGGACAGGTCTTCTCTTTGAGGTACAGGATCTTGGCGAGAGTAGGGCATCTTCAACTCAATAGCTCTTCCTCGGACCCATTGAAGGTATGGTTCCATGGACGCACAATTAGGTCTTCCAAACTTTCTTTGTCCTTCCTATGCAGATGATTCCAAGAAGATAGAATCTGATCTTGAAGCTTTTTGTCGTCTTTGAAAAAGATTTTCTCCACATGAATACCTTTAGGCGGTTCCTTCAAGGGGTATCCCAACTGTCGGCGAGCTAAGACTGGATTGTAGCTAATTCCTCCATTGAAACTGAGCAAAGGCACATTGTTGAAGTCTCCACAGCTATCAATGATCGATATCCCATCGTACATGTGATTATACCAATCAATATCAGAGTGAGTTACAGCCATAACTTTTTGCGACCAACGTTCTTGATTAGGTCTCCAGAACGGACCGGACTTGGGTAAGTGAGAAATAAACCACTTGTATAGTAATGGCATACAACATGTAATCATTCCTCCACCATGAAAGTTTCGGAGATGTACTGAATGATAAGTATTACCCAATAGCGTTGGAACTGGATTTCTCCTCATGAAGGTCTTGATTGCATTAAGGTCCACAAACCCTCAAAACTAGGAAAAAGCAGCAACCCATAAATAAGCAAAGCAAATATTGTTTCAAAGGCAAACATGTCTTTATGATCGGCATTAAAATTGGGCTTTCTTAATTAGGAAGTCCCTGGGAAAACCGGAGGTCCCCCCTTTAGTGATCATATTGTTTTTGACATCGGATGTCTTCAGACAAATGGCTTTAGCAATATCTCGTTCTTTAGGGTCTTCCTCCAAGAAAGGGAATGGAGACTTATCCAAGATAGGTAATCCCACCAACTGAGAGTACTCTTCTAAGGTAGGTAAAAGCTGATAATCTGGAAAGGTGAAGCAGCGATAATCTGGATCATAAAACTGTAGCAAAGTCGCAAGAAGTCCTTCGTTTACTTGAATCTTCAACAAGACAATAGCCTTCCGTATCTGTTTTGGAACTTTTCTTGATCTTGAACCAAATCTCTTAGCTTCTCTAGGACTTCCAAATTAAAACCCTTAAAAGTAAATTTCAAAGTATGCCTTCTAGAGTGATCCATGGTATCCTGCAATGTTCATAAATAGAGTTTGAATTCCATGAAGTCTTAAAGTAATATGATGCTTTATGGATGCAATGCATGAAAACACACAAAATCCTAGGTTAGAGGTACGTGAGCGGAGTTAAGGTCTACCCATCCCAGAAAGGAGTGTACTATAGGTTAGTTGTACCTGCAGAACGAGGTTCTAAAAAGTGCCCAAAGTCATCAGCCCATCTTTCGGATATTATCAACCTTCCGATTGACTCGGGGATTAATAATATTCTCAAGAGAACCTCTTTTGAGTGTAGTATCGCGTAGCAACCATTGTAGGACTACTCCCACATAGTTCCCGCACTACGTCCTAAATAAGGCCAAGGTGGTGTTAAGGTACTACGGTCCCTCAATATCACAGACTCCAATCGACCATGGAAAAAGTTTTCACGATTACTCGTTCAACCGAAACATTTCGAAAAGGTCTCAACTGAGCGGTGATTCTCGAATCAGCTTGGTCGGGATTCAACTCCCTATAAGCCTCATCGAATATATCCCCATCCTATAATAATGTCACTAGTCCAGGCGTAGGACTTATCTCACAACACAAGGAACAGTCCCCCAGTCAAAGTACAATATATACATGCAAATGAATAGCAAAGCAAATGGTAATAAATATGAACAAATTAGGGATAACCCTCAAAAGTTAAGACATCCCCAGTGAAGTCGCCATTTTCTGTTCCCTCAAAAGTTAAGACATCCCCAGTGAAGTCGCCATTTTCTGTTGCGGTGGAAATAGGATATCAAACTATTAATGAGTTTGAATCACAATTCAGTTCACAACCGCTCTTTGATTTATCCGAAGGAAAAGGTCAAAAAGGGAAAACCTATTTTGCATCGTAAACACAATGCGGGGAAATTCTAGGATTCGGGGGTTGGTTAAATTTAGGGAAGGTATTAGCACCCTAAACTTCTGTAGTACTCTACAGGAACCTTTTGTTCAGATGTTTACTATTTTACTTTATTATTCTTAAGGTATATGTACAAAGGGATTAAAAAGTGAGAAAATAAACTAAGGGGTTAATTCTAAGTTTACTCGGCAAGACATCGCATCTTGTGCCTATGTATCCTTACGGGAGTGGAATCAGAGTAATCGTAGTTCCCCTCAAAAGGGAGGTTAGAGACTTCTTGACTGTGGTCAAGGTCTCAAGGGGAATAAACATGTCTTAAGGACATGCTTACGCGGAGTTGTAGGAACTCCAATATCTACGTTGTAAATTGTTAAGTTGTAATTAGGGTTAAATTAGGGATTCCACGGCGGGAAACCCTAACTGAGCGCGGCGGCTCTTTGACCTAATGCTAGGGGTAAAATTGTAATCTTGCCTGCGGCGAGGCATTTGTGAAAATTAGGGGTTTGTAGTTTTGAGGATTTGAAATTGTGAGGGTTTATGGACTATTGGCGCGGCTGACCAAAAGCTAGACCTAACCTTCGGATGTGTGTAGTGTGGCAGGTTAACCTGATGAATATGGGAGAAATTTGAATTATGCAAACAGAAAATAATGACCTAATTTAACTATGCAAGCAGAAAATTTAAAGAGCAGGAATTAAAGCGCGATTATTAGGATTCGCGAGGTTACATATAGGAAACAGATACAACAGTAATGAAAATTTGAATAAACGCGCAAAACGAATGAAAACAACGTAACAAGCTGCAAAATGAACAAACAAGGTAAATGGGCGAAGACGAACGATAGTCAGAAAGATTAAGAAACGAAAGCGCGAAACTTTGAGATTTTATTGCTTATTTTTTGACATAAGGAAAAGTTTCCAATTTTAAATTTAAAGAAAGAAAAGTTAAACTTAATTTTTCAAAAAAACAGCTTAGTTTAATTATCTAAAAAAATTTATCTTAAAAAGGGTTTTAACCTAAATATTTTAGAAAAAGACTTTTAAGTTACTTATAAAAAGTTTTTATTATTATTAAATGAAAAGAGGTTTTCTAAATTATTTGTTTTATTTATTTTAAAAAAACAGTTTTTAATTATCAAATAAAATATTTAAAAAAAACAAAATAAAAGGAAAAAACAAAACAAATTTTAAAAAACAAAAAAAAAAAGAGAGAGAGGTTGGGCCGGTCATCACCCCGGACCCAACCCAGCTTGTTAGTCATAAGGCAAAGTAACTTTAGGGTTTCACACCCTAAACGCCCTTCTGCGGCGCCGTTTCACCTTTCTTCTTCATCTCTCTCTCGCGGCCATTCGTTCTTCTTCATTCTTCTCCATAACCTGAAATAAAACATGAATATCGTGAGGAAAACGTCTCATAGCTCACATTTATAGCGAAACGGCCGATGATGAGGTGATATGAGGCTTGGAGTTGATTGCCCGCCAACGGCGAAGGCGATCTTCTCGTCGGTGCTTCGCGGCTGTCTGTGATTCAGATGATCTTGATGTGCGATGACGTTTGTTGTTCGTTGTTGATGATCTTCATTCCCCTTTCTTACGAAGACGATGATGAGGATATTGGCTCCTCTGAGTCTCGGCCGTTCTCCTTTTTGTGCCGCCTATGGTTCGCTCGCGATCTTCCTTCGTTAGCGTTCGCTTGCGATCTCCGTTAGGGTTTGTGATCGTGGTTCCTCTCTCTCTCGCGGCTACCCGTTCCGTTTTCGCGATCTCGTTCGTTCCTCTGGGGCTTTCGCGATTTCCTCCCTCTTGTATAATGAGATCTTTATGAAATAAAATTCCCAAAACTTGAATCTGTTTATATTTATTTCTAGTTAAAAAATTATAAACATTTGTGAATAAATCCACAAATATTTAAATTCATTAACATAGTCATAAAACATAAATATTCCCAAATGATATTCTTATTCGTGCACTTGTCTCATTTGTAATCTTAATCTCATCATCTGATTAAAAATCCAATTTAAATGCTAACCAACAACTTTATAACCAAACACGGATGTGCACCGTAATCACAACAGTTTCAGCATCAACAATAACATTACTCGTAATTAAATTCCACTGACCAAATGCCAAGAGCCACAATCCAATAATCCCCAATTAAAAATGTGCCTTATTAACAGAACCTGAAGTGCTCTGGAAGTAAACCATGAGTGATGAAACGGATCTTAAATCCAGTTGTGCCCGACAATTTTTGATACCGAACACATGGACATGGCGCCTTGATATAATCAAACCCGGTGATAAATAAACGCCTCAGAAATAGCGCCTCCAATGCCTCAAAACTTAATGACAGCCCGTCTTCAAAGAATTAGCAGAATTTGCGTTAAAATGACCAAAATACCCCTGGAACCAAATCTGCAAAAACAAACACCTCCATAACTTGTTAGTGGTTAGCAAATGCACAGATGAGATGATATGCGAAATGACCGACTAAATATAAGGGTAAAATTTGGGGTATTACACTGTGAAGTTGAACATTCCATCCTCTGGCTACTTTCTCCGGAAAGGATTTAACCACGTGGAAGGACCGTGGTCTAACTATGACAAAATGGAATACTATTATCAGATCTGCAGGTTTCCAAAGGAGAATGTTGTAGCAAATCAACGAACGGCTCGCATGCTTTGTTATGCGAAAAATCTGACGGTTTCGGACCGGATGCTACACTACATAATCTGCTATGTGCTGATTCCGAAGGATTCGAATCATGCTCAGATCAATGACCTGGAAATGCAGCTTCTTTTCGCAATCAAAAACAATATAAGGGTAAATTGGATTTTGACAATCATGTATCATCTTTAACAACAGCTTTCTATGTCGACACGTCTTCCTTATGCAAGGCTGGTTTTCAAGAATCCTTGAGTTGACGGATTTGGACCTTAACAGGGAACCATTCACCAGATGAAACCAACAACCAACGAGATAAATGAGATCACCATTGTTAATAACACTGGTATTATCAAAGACGTTGACGGCATTTATAAGTATGCAGGCGAAGGATCCGCCTCAAACCAAGCCTATCTCGTTCCCGAAGGGGGTATTACAAATGAATTTCTCTATACTAACATGATGACCCAACATCGGGAATCTATGAACTGTCACTGAGAAACCTCCAGGGAAATTGCTTCACTTTGCAACCCCATCCTTACCGCTCATCCTTCCAACCCCGGGACTGTTGAAGAAGAAGAGGCAGATGATGAAGGTAGTGAAGAGGAAGAAGCAGAAGACGTAGATATGTCCGATGTAGATGTTTAAGAAATATTTGTTTCTGTTGCTTTTGTTGTTTTTCTTTCCGGATATTGTTTAAGTTTTTAAGTTGTAACCGTACACTATTTGTTGCATTCTATGCTTGCTACACTTTTTATTATAATCTATTATGTTGTGCTTGACTATATATTGTCATGTATGCCGATATTGCTTTTGTTTGGTTTTGAAGCTCCTTCCTTTTTGTTAATGACAAAGGGGGAGAAGAGCTTGTTGTCTAATATCTCTCTGTGCAGAATTTGTTGCCTCTGTTTAGATAGGGGGAGTTGCTGGACATAGGGGAGAAACAAGAAGCAAGCCTAGAACGAACATCGTCAAAAATTATCACACAAGACGCACCAATTTGTCATCATCAAAAGGGGGAAGAATGTAGAAGCACATTTCAATCTCAAGGTTTTGATGATGTCAACAAAGACTCAAGCTCATTCCATGATTGCAAGCAAAAGTCAAAGCTTTCAAACTGATCAAGATCAAGATTCTTGCCCTATATACCCGTGGGGGTATATACACTGAAGATAAAACCAGAAGCATCATGTGCAAATGTTTCTACAACTTTCAAGATTTGGACTCAAGCTTCGGTATATCATTTTTCACTCCTTTAATTGATATACAAGTGTTCAAATATTTTAACATATTTACATATTGCATTTGCATGGTTTTAAAATCATTTGAATTGGTATAACACTTTTTAACTCAAGCATTTTTCTGAGTTTTAACAGTGTTAATCGATTAACCATATGGGTTAATCGGTTAACGGCCTTAATTTTTAAATTCTTTGGGCCAACGTTCAAGTGTTAACCGATTAACACTGAACGAATTTTGAAAAATTATTGCTGTTAAAATTCAAATGTTGTTTGAATATTATACCTTTTCATGTTTTGATTCATACTCATTTATACCTTTTTGAAATGGTGTTTTCCTCATATAAATTCTGGAAATTTCAAATTGAAAAACAACCTCCAATAATTTTCAAAATATTCATTGAATCAAATTCACTACTTTTCAAATATTTTCAAATATTTTCAAAAGTGTTCATATTGTTCATACAATTTCATATCCAGATTTTTGAACACTTGTATTGATATTGAAGACTGGGTTTTGATCAAAAGGAGAAGATCAATCATTAGATTTATATTATCATTGTATCTGTCTCTTTCGCGAAAATAAGGTGCCGGCACAACAGAAGAGTCGCCACCTTTCGTTATTTATCCCTCAGAGCGGGAAAGGAAACGATCAGAAAAACCTAACGAAGAAGGGTAAGACAAGGTCATCGCAACCATTGTCTGGGTTCGGGAGTCGGTTACGCAAGGGGAAGGTATTAGCACCCCTCACGTTCGTCGTACTTGACGGGATCCACGCTTGCTTGGTTTACTTGGACGGGTTGGTTTTATTCTATCTACCTATCAAGGCTGGCTAAAAAAGAAAAGAAAAATGACTCGGCAAAGCGTCGCACTTTATGCCTACGTATTCTCATCAGAGAATGAGAAATCAGAGTCAACGTAGTTCGGCCTACGAAGGGTTATGGGGGAAGGTAGCTCGCTAAGACATCGCCATCTTGTGCCTACGTACTCTCAACAGGTATGAGAGATCAGAGCATACGTAGTTCGGGAAACTACGGTTTATTTCCTGTCTTTTACGAAAGAAGTGTTTTTTATTGTGTTTGTGATTTCAACCGCACTAGAGACTATGACCTGAGAGTGAATGCGTCGCATGTCATCCAAAGGGTACCATACTAAACATCCAGACTGTGGAAAAGAAACTCTCCCACAATCCTTTCTCAGATAGCTTAAGGCCCGTAACGTACGAAAGAAATCATTCATGATTACTGTATCTTAAACTGTTTTGGGATGAGAAGAGAACAGGCCCAACTAGGAGGGAGACTATCAAGTCCTACTGTTATCATGCCATGGATTCATCCTATGGTTGAGGTTTGAACAGGGAACTCCTAGAAGTTGTCATGCATAGGTTTCAACCTAAAAGTCTATCATCAAATCCTTATCAAAGGAAATGAGAGTCCTAAGGGATCATGTCAATGATACACCAAAACAGACAAAGCATCAGCTTAACAGTAAAATGCATGCAATGCAAGTGAGGGAGGAAATGTGTGTGGGGCTTCAGCCTCCACAAGCTCATCTCAACCTCAAGCTAGAATGAAATAACAGTAATCATACTAAAATATAAACAACATGCTATCAAGCAATAAACAATAAACTGAAATCATACAGAAAAAATGAAATGAAATGCCATCAGGCAAATAAACCACATAGGCAAGGGAGCTGAGCTCTACCGAATACCCGCAAGCAAAGCCACACAGTAACAATACAAGCAGAGGGAGCAACTCAACTTCTAGTGCAATCATGCTCCTAGATTCTACTTATTCTAGATGGACTTAATCTAATGCAACAGACAAGTCAAACAAAACACATCAATACAGAAAAGAAAAAGAAGAACAGACTCTCCTCTCTCAACTTCAAGCTTCAGCTTTTCCATCAGCAACTCGGTCTTCAGACTTCAATCACTTGACAAACATCAGTTTGCTCTTCCAGGTTTCAACCCTACAATATGAGTTTCAACTCATCTTCTCCCTTAAGCTTCAGCTTCTTGATCAGCTCCACCTTCAGGCTTCACTATCTTCAGGGATCTTCAAGTATCAACTTGATCTTCATGCTCTTCAAGCTTCAGCTGGAATGGCAGTACTCAAGGATTCATCCTCTTCAATACTCTTCAATGAAGTCTTCATCTTCAAACTCAGGCTCTGACATCTCTCAAGACAATCAAACTGTAACACCCCCTTCTATACCCCAAATAAATGCATATAAAACAATTAAGCACATACAAATTATCAGAGTAAAAAGGTTTTATAATAAGGTATAAAAGAAGAATGTCACAACTTCACCAATAAAACACTTTAACATTTTGCTCTATAAAATATGTAACATTTTCAAAAGTAAGCGGAAGATCAAATCATTTAAGCAGTTCCAAAATATTAATTCAAATGCACATAAGTCATCCAGATTAATACATCATATCAGTTAGATTACAAAACCACATCAGCTGACACATCGCAATGTATCACAAAAGAATGACTATACTAGTCTAACTACCCGGTGTTACATATCAGAGCAGCCGACTCAAAAGAATGAAGACTAACTTCACAAAAGGACTCCAGCATCCTAATCTGCAATGCCTCATAGAGCATTATAAAACAGCAGAAGGGTGAGAAATATAACCATAATAATCAAAGCATAAGATTATATATATAGGTAGTCATATAACACATATTCACATTTCTCACCACACTTCATTCTCTTAGTCATATATATTTACCACACATATATAGACAAACCTGGATATTCACAAAGCATTTCCACATTATGCATACACTTACAATTTCCACAATCTCATCATTCACACATAAGCATCTCTTCATGCATATGTCATATATCAATGTGACTCAATAACTCAATGCAACTCATGCAATGCGGTACCGACTCTCGTTATCTTTTTTCGGTTTTTACATTAAACCGGGTCCACTCTTCTAGACCGATAACCCGTTATCTTTTTTCGGTTTTTACATTAAACCGGGTCCACTCTTCTAGACCGATAACCACAAAGGCCCGTCCTCTAAGCCTTCAAACCCACTCTTCTAGGTTTGGGACAAGCCACTAGTTTCCACGAAACTAACAGACATTGCCTCTTGACTAAATGATGCATGTACAATCAGTCACGACAAATGCACTTAAGACCGACATCTTAATCTCATGCATTCAAATAATTCATCTCTTCAAGAATTACATTATGATTGCACACACAACATATTCACATAACATTCATCGATGTATTCATAATTCGATACAACATCATATTTAGCAAGCAATGCACGCATACCCATCATTATGCTCTCATGCATTCTTCATGTATTTTAACATACAATCGCACATAAACAATATGCATCCACAACACATTTTTCATAGTATGTTTATTCTTTATCTCATGCCATCTCATACAAGGTATACACATCACAATACCAATCATACAATTATAAGTTATGCACACGTATCCACCATGTTCTCATGCATACTCATCACATAATTGTACACACATCAAACATTCGCAAGTTCATTAGACAATACACATACATTCATCATTGTATTCACATGTATTTCTATTTATCACAATTAATACGCGTCGCACCTCAACTAGGATTCACGCCCGTAGGCTACCCACAACACACATCATCACAATAGATCATATCTATATCACATTATAGAGGTATTGACCTATGAGAGGTAACCAAACCATCTCCACATGAACAACACAGCAAAGGAAAAATGCTGTCACATTCGCCTCCATTCGCCTGGCGAACCCTCGCAGCGAACCTTCGCCTGGCCTTCGCCTGGCGAACTCTCTCAGCGAACACTCGCTAGGCTTCGCCTGGCGAGACTTCCCAGCGAGCCCAAGTCAGTAGCTACTTGTTGCACCCTAAAATTTGCCCAACCTTATTCCTTGGTTTATGTTTCAATGTCATTAGCATTTGCATATAGAGTCATGTATATAGACTAACCATCTGCATAGCATAAGCATAGCATGTCATACAACAGGGGATCAAGAATTATTCTCATCTCTAGAGGCCTATCAAGAGGTTATTATCTCAATTCAATATCATCCAAGTCATCAGGAAAGAATTTGAAAGCAAAGAGTTCAGCAGATCAAGCCTTGAGTCCATCTCCTAGCTGAGGGTATCTGAGGGTCAGCAAGAGGGTTGTGAGCTGTGAATGAAGGCATGGAGAGTATCTAGACATTATGAGGGACTTAGAAAGTCATCTGGAGAAGGAGACAAGTCATTGATATGAGCACAAGAGCTACAGTTGAAGGCAGTCAACTAGGGTTTCATCTGGGTCAACCCTAGGTCAACCCTAGGTCAATTGACTGATTTAAGGGGTATTCAAGTCTATTGAGGAGATGTGGGGTTCATCATTGGATATATAAAGAAGGATATGGAGATATGCCAAGAAGAATTCAAGAGAAATCAAGGAGAAGAGGAGTTACTAAATTAGGGTTTCTGTGTAAAATCCCCTAGTTTAGGTCAAATTTCCAAGCAAGACAAGTCAAAATGCTAGCTTCAAATGGCTTCTTGGCCAACATGAAACTTGTAGAGGGTCTCAAGACCTTTAATTTGAGTGGTGGAAGACATCAAGGAGATTTATAGAACTCAAGTTATGGTCCTTGCAAGTTACAGGTCATCTGAGGTATCTGAAATTTTGTCTGTGAAAGTGACTTGACTTCCAAGCAATTTTTACCCCTCAAGGAGATTTCAAATGAATTCTTGGTCAACATAAGAATTGTTCCTCATTGTCTTATCTTTCTATAATGGTATAGCATGCCCTCATATGATGTGGAGAACTCAACTTATGGTCTTGGCAAGCAAAGGGTATTTTGGGCATTTGTGAATTACAGGTCATTTTAACCTATGTCCAAAACTCATACAAGGAGGCCTCAAATGGAAAAACTTACAACATCAAACTTGCTCCAAATGGGATTTTAAGTCTAGAAAGAAGGTAACAAATTGTTGGAAAAGCTCATAGCATGAAGTTGCATGATTGATCAAAATTTGAACTAAAATGGCTTATAATTTGAATAAAGTCAAGATGAAAAATGGTTTGGGAGATTTCTAAGTCCAAATGGAGACTTCCAATATATGATTTTGAATGGAAAAGACATTCTAAAGACAATGGTTCAAACACTTTTTTGAGTTTAGTGGAAGATTTCAAAGTTATCCTTGGTTACTTGCATTTTAAGAAACATTTCAAAAATGGATCAAAGTTGGAAGGCAAGGGAATGTGTAAGATGGATCTAGAATGTTCATGTGAGCCCTATATATTCATGAAATGAAGATTGATCAAGGGTTGGCTTCATTTTTCACCAAGAATCTCCCAAATTCTCTCATTCTTTTTCATTGAATTTTCACTTCAATTCCTCAAATTCTTCACCAATCATCATCAAAATCAACTTCATCATACTGATTCATCATCATAGATCAGAATTCAACCAAGAACAAGGTGTAATCAATCCATTTTCGAGCACTTCCATCATCAACATCAAAATTGAAGTTTCAAGTGGATAGCACAATTCAAGCCAAGTTTCATTCAAGTGTTGCATACAGAATCGAGCATTGAGTTTGTAGATCAAGATCCAAGCCTCAAAAGCCTCAGATCCACAAGTATCATCATCATCCACAAGATTTTACACCAGGTGCGTTTTCTCTGCCACAGCTTGATTCAATTAGGTTAGCATGATTTTGTTAGTTTAGACATGATGTAGGATGTTAGTAGAGCAATTAGGTTGAGTTTGGAGTGATTTGGTGACGATTGTTAGCAGGTGTACCAAACTGTTAGGACCTAGAACTATTAGGTTAGTGCATTATAAGCTTAGCTTGATAGATCAGAATGATAACCATTAGTTATAGATTAGATTAGTGCAAATTTGAGGGAGAATTGTGATGGTGAGTTGCAGAGTGCTTTCATGGAGTCAGAAGTTGTTACTATCGGGTTTGTTGATTTGTTGAGTTTCAAAGCAAGCAAAGACCATAGGATTATAGAGGGAGAGATCCTGAGCATTTTTCATGTTTACATCGCGTTGATTCATGACCTGTAGAGTGAGAACAGAGGGATGGAAGTTTGGTTCGTGCATGGTAGCCATGGCAGAAACCCTAGCTCATATGATCAAAGGAGGAAGATGAAATCGTGTCCATTCATTTTGTGCAAGACTTTTGACTTGTAGAGCAATCGTGTGGCCAACATTTGATTCTGATTTTGGAGGGAATTGACTGGGTGCCAAACGCACCGTTTCATTAATTGAAACGGGCGGGCCTGAGATTGATATGCTATTCCCACCCCCAATGCCTGAGCCCAACTTCATTTGAACGTGTTTCTATTCCTATTCTCACCCCCTGCGCCTCTTTTTATTTTTCATTAATTCTGAGTGTTTCTGGGCCTTAGCCAAAGTGCTACGCGCACCCCACCCTGCTTGGCCCATCCATTTTTTAACTAGGCGTGTCTTCTATTCTAACCCCCCTCCCTCATTTTAATTCAATTTAATTTTTTAATTCACTTTAATTTTACCAACTTTAAAAAATTCATAATAAATACATAAAAAATCATTTTTAATCCATTCTTTTTACACTATTTTCTTTAGGATGTCTAGAAAATTATAGAAAAATAAAATTGCATTTTTATTTTTATTTCATATTTTTTCCATATTTTCTAAATAAATGTCATTTTAGATAGTTTCATTGCATGCATAAATTTGTTAATTTTTGTTCTATTAATTGCTTTAATATTTTGTGCCCATTCTTTTTAGGGTGTTTAGATTAGATATTGAACTTGAAAATTCATTTTAGTTCCCATTTATAGGAATTAATTTTAGGTGATTAATGTAGTCTTGAACAACATGGACAAATTAGGGTTTTTAGGTGATGACTTAGGAAGTTTAATTCTTTCCCTTAGGACTTAGGGTTGGAATAGATTAGTTATGGGACTATAGGGGCTATGGATAGTTATTAGACTCCTTAGAAAAAGTCAGGATTCCCCTACTGCTATTAATACTGTCTGTATATCTGATTGTCTGGTGTGGTGTGCCCTCTGGGGATTATTGCTTGCTTGCTTGGGTATTGGGTTTGTCTGGGAACCTGGGGGAAGCTGAAGACTTGAGGAGATGAAGACCATTGGAGATTCAAAGATTGAAGATCAACTGCCAGAGTTGAGGAGGAGGTTCTTGCTAGCAGCTGCTGAGGAGACTAGGGTTTAGGAGCTAGGCAGAGCTCTAGGTTAGAAAGTTTGTTTCTCAAACATGGATTGCCTTGTCTGCATCCATTCTTCTCTGTGATTCAGAGTCTCTCTAAGACACTCACCCCCTTCCTTTGGAAGGCTTGGTGATAGTGTCTATGAGATAGAACTCTTGAGAGAAAATGTCTCTTGTGTTAGAAGCAGTCTGTTCACCACCCTTGGTAGTCAACTGATTGCTTAACACCCAATTCACTCTTGTGACTAATCCCTCATCCTGGAGGTTTGAGCTTGAAGAAAAGCCATTGCAGATAGAAGACTGATGATCAAAGCCCTTGCCTGAAGGTCATGAAGATGGAGATTGATGCTTGTTGAAGCCTGTAGCTGATTGGAGATTACTTGAAGCCAGATGTTGATTCAGAGCTGCTGAAGCTGTTTCTTTTGCTGTATTTCATTTGCTGATGTATTGATTGGTTTTCTGGGCTGTATTGTTTGCTGTTTACCCTGCTGGGTTGAAAGTGAAGTCTGTTCACTTTTGCCTATTGTTTTCTAGGTTCGAGGTTGAGTGGGACTCCCTTGCCTCGCTTGTATTGTTGCATCCATGCATTTTACTGCTTTACTGTATATATCTGATATTGTTTCTGTTTCTGCCTATCCCGTAGGATCTCTGTTTCTCTCTGTGCAAGAGAGGAGCATGATAGACACTAGGTCTTAACCCATGCATGATAACATTAGGTTAGTTTGTTTCCCTTCGCAACCGTAGGTTAGAGTTCCGTCTCTTCTCTCTCAAAACAAACAGAAAAACACATAAAGATTTTAAACACAATAAAAGACACTTCTTCCGTAAAAGAATGTGAATTCATCAAAGACGTCATTTTTGTCCGCTGGGACTGTTAATCAGAAAAACCTTTTTCAGAAGGAATAAAAATCAACCAAGACAAGCTTGTGTCGTACGTGGCCCGAACTACGTTTGCTCTGATCTTTCATGCTGTATGAAAGTACGTAGGCATAGGATGCGATATCCTAGCGAGCAACCTTCCTCTCCTTTCCCGTAGGTAGGCGAACTACGTTGACTCTGATTTCTCGTTCCAGACGGGAATACGTAGGCATAAAGTGCGATACTTTGCCGAGTCATTTTATTTTCATTTTATTTTATTTTTAACCCCAGACCTTTAGAGTAGATAGAATAATAATCCATACTAGAAAACAAGCGTGGATCCCGTCGAGTACGACGGACGTGAGGGGTGCTAATACCTTCCCCTTGCGTAACCGACTCCCGAATCCAGGTTTTGGTTGCGACGACCATACCTTTCCCGTGTTGTGCGAGGTTTACTCTGAGCGTTTCCTTTCCCTCCCATGGGATAAATAACGCACGGTGGCGACTCTTCTGTTCAGCCGGCGCCGATTTTCGCAGTAGCGACAGCTGGCGACTCTGCTGGGGAACCAACGTCCCCTGGCTGCTAAGAACTGCGATGGTTCTTATGCATTTGGGATCCAACGTCCCTTAAGAGAGTCAATCCTAGCGCTTGTTTTCCCGTCGAGGATTTTGTATGGATTTATATTTCTAACCTTGTATTTTCAGCTTTGTATATTGTTTATTATTGCTGTATCGGGGTGTGACGGGTGTTCTGATATTGAGAGATAAGCCGGACCTGGGCTTGAGTGCACCTAGAATTAGAGTAGAAATTAGTGGGCGCCCGCTTGCTTTGCTTGCTTTGGTGTCCCATGAAATCTACACTCAGACGAGGTTCCTCTGGTTGGCCTCCTGCCCCTTCCTTTGGTTGGCGTGGGTTGCTGGTTAGTTGGATTGTCGACTCTGGGGACCGATCATTTGGAAGTTGGCTAAGTGAGGCCTCTTCAGGAATTGATGATGCCACTCCTTCTGGGAATCGCATCATCAACCCTGAAAGTCTGTGACGCCGACGACCGCATAGGATGCCGTACCTTGTGCCAGTTATAGGGCCACCCACCTGTGAGGGGTTTCAGGGTTATGCAGGTAACTAGACCTTCAGACCACCGGTTATTTCTTGATCAGAGATCCTGGATATTTATGGAGAGTTAGGAGGTCTGTCAGAGACCATTTGGAGATGTGTTTTGAGGTCTGTCAGAGACCAATTGGAGATGTGTTAAGAGGTCTGTCAGAGACCAATTGGAGATATGATTTGAGGTCTACCAGAGATCAGTTGGAGTTATGGTTTGAGGTCTGTCAGAGACCAGTGTTGGAGTTTTATTTTGGGTCTGTCTGAGACCAGGGTTTGAGGACTTCTGGATGGTCTATCGGAGACCTTTCTTGATTGGGTTCAGGCTATTCAGCTACAGCTTTGGTCCCTGTTGCATGTTACTTGCATTGCATTGCCTGCATATCCATTATCATTTGCATTTCGCTAACGTGTGTCTGTGCTGCAGGTGCATTTGCATTTCCCTAGTTCTAGTGCCCAGACTTCTGAGTTTTGATCATGACTAGCTTAAGGAGAACGGTTGCTTACAAATTGCCTACGCCTGATATTGTTCCTTTACTTGGGTTGATCTCTCTTGCTGATGAGGGTGTTCGTAGGAGTTTCCGGATGAGCTATGGTAGACTACTGAGATTGGTGTGCAAACCTACAGAGGTAGAGTTAGATGGGCTGTATGCTTTGATGCAATTCTACGACCCTGCTTTGAGGTGCTTTACGTTCTCGGACTTTATTATGGGACCAACCCTGGAGGAATACGCTGAGTATGTTGAGCTGCCCGTGCAGAACCAGGTTCCATTCATTCATTATGATGCCAAGCCCAAGCCGGAGGATTTGGCAAAAGCCTTGCATATTGATGCTTCTGAACTTGTGACTACTGTTTCCCGTGGAGTTCCAGGATTCTCATTTCATTTCTTAGTTGGTAAAGCCCAAGAGTACGCCAAGAGCGGGTGCTGGGTTGCTTTCAATGCTGTGTTGGCCTTGTGCATTTATGGCATAGTACTGTTCCCCAATATACCGGATTTTGTGGACTTTGATGCTTTCTACTTGTTTGCCGCTGGTAATCCTGTACCTACCTTACTCGGAGATCTCTATCACTCACTGCATTACAAGAACGAGAAGGGAAGAGGAAAGAATGTTCATCTGTGTGTACCCTTGTTGAGTATGTGGTTTGAGAGTCACCTTCCTAAGAGAGGATCTCTTGCAGAGGCTACAGTTCCAGCTGGTTGGCCAGAGCGCCTGATGAGGCTATCGTCGGAGGACATGGAGTGGTTTGATAGAGATTTGTTGGGATCCGAGCTCATATTCCGCTGTTCTGGGTACCCTAATGTGCCGTTGATAGGAAGAAAAGGGTGTATCAATTACAACCCTTCTCTATTCATTCGTCAGTTCGGATATGCGCTGAAGAATCCACCTCAGGAGGAAGAAGTACAGGAATCTCTGTACTTCACCGGAGACGTGAAAGGGGAGTTATTAGCCAAGCTGCAACATGCCTGGACGCGTATTAACCGCAGAGGGAAGCCACTGTTAGGTAAGAACGATTGCCAGGCCTATGCACCTTATAGAGTTTGGATCCAGGAAAGAGCAAGTCAGTTGAAGATGCCATTTCCAGATGCACCAATTCTTGTTCCCGTTCCGGTAGCGGAGCCAACTACTGTTTCCAGGGAAGTCTATGAACAAGTTGTGAAGGAAAAAGAAGCCTTGATGAAGGTCAACGAAGGGTTAGAGCAAGAGCTAGCTCAAGTACG
>CAWUDS030006318.1:0-37394 GCA_963859935.3 Lathyrus sativus | reverse complement strand
AGCCCAGGCGTTCTATTAATGACAACGCAGCGTATTGCTGCATAATATTTCCCTCCATCTTCGTTTTGAATGCTGGTCATTGGATTGAGATCTAAGTCAAAGTCCAACATGCGATCCCACGGTCATCCATCATCGTCTTCCTTGGACAAACCCTAGGTTCCAGAAAAAACCTCCCATGCACGAATCTTCATCACCTCTGTTCTCCCTCGATTCTTGATGAAATCCCAAACTTCAAAGACGCAAAATTACTCTATTCTCTTCCTCTACACAACCATGGTATTAGTTCCTTCCAAAACTTCCCCTAAAGCAAAACCCGATAGGTGTAAACCTAGGGGTACCACTCATTTCCACTGTCATGCACACTAATGGATCTTGCTGAGTCTTATACTAATGCAATCTACATGCTATGCTGACCATTTTTATCTATCTAACCAAGATTATTATGCCTTAACCTAGGTGCTCTAAGCCACAACAGTTTTGATACTCCAATGGTAACCTCCATGAATTATTCTCAAATTCACCAGAAACAATCATCTAACCATTCCTAACCATTCTAACCTAATGATTATCTAACATGCTAACTAAATCTATCCAAATCGATGAAAACACTAACCTGGTTTAAAGATGCGAAACAGATGCAGAATTCCTTGGATCCAAAGCTTGCAATGCTTGAGACTTTGCTCAATAAACTTGGTTCTTCATTCTGTATGCAGTAGTTCTTTCTCAAACTCCTTGGATTTCCATAGCCACTTCCTTTTGCAATTTGGATGATGAAGTTGGATAGCACGAATTACTCCTCAATTCTAACAGATTTTGATGTAAATTTGATCTATGATGGATGTAGATGATGATAAGATCAAGAATTGTGGAGAATGATGGAGATTTGATAGAGTTTGAAATGGATTTGCAAAATGGAATAATGAGATGAAACTTGGTATTTTGATCAAAAATGAATCATCAACCCTTGAATGAAGCCACTCTACCCAATATATAGACACTCATAGAACACTCTAGAACTTGGTAGAAACTTCTTGTGCACAATTCCCTTGGATTTTGGATATGTTACTTCCTTTGTAAGCCAACTAGCATAAACTTCCAAACTTTGAACCAAACTCAAAAATATACTTTTGCCAATGTTCTTAAAACATTTTTTCCAATCAAAATGACCTATAATTTCATCCCATTTGGCCATGTTATGAAAAATCTCATTTTAGGTCACTTTTATTCATTAAATTCACTTTTAAATTGACCAAATTTGAAACCTTGAGCTATGAGAATTTACAAACTTTCATGAGCACTTTCTAGACTCAAAATGCCATTTGGAGCAAGTCTGATGTTGTGAAGTTTTTCATTTGAAGCTTCCTTGTATGAGTTTTGGGCATAGGCTTGAAATGACATGTAATTCTCAAATGACCAAAATACCCTTTGCTTGCCAAGACCATAAGTAGAGTTCCACAACTCAGATGAAGGCATACCATACCTTTCTAGAAAGCTAAGACAATGAGGAACAACTCTTATGTTTACCAGAAATTTATTTGAAATCTCCTTGAAGGGTAAACGTTTATTGGAAGACAAGTAACTTTCACAGACAAAATTTCAGATACCTCATATGACCTGTAACTTGCAAGGACCATAACTTGAGTTATATAAATCTCCTTGATGTCTTCCACCACTCAAATTAAAGGTCTTGAGATCCTATACAAGTTTCATGTTGGCCAAGGATCCATTTGAAGCTTGAATTTTGACGTATCTTTCTTGGAAGTTTGACCTGAATCAGGGGATTTTACACAGAAACCCTAATTTAGAAACTCCTCTTCTTCTTGATTTCTCTTGATTTCTTCTTGGAAAAAACACCATATCCATATCTACATGTCAAATGATGAACCCCACATCTCTCAAATAGACCTTGATGCCTTTCAATCAATCATTTGATCTAGGGTTGACCTAGGGTTGCCCCAGATAAGACCCTAGTTGATTGTCTTCAACTGCAACTCTTGTGATCATATCAATGACTGGTCTCTACTTTCAAAATGACTCTCCATGTCTTCCATGATGTCTATATACCCTCCATGACCTCCATTCACAGCTCACAACTTCTTTGATGATCTTCAAATACCCTCAAGATAGGAGATAGATCTACTGCTTGGTCCACTGACTTCTTTGATTTCAATTTCTTTCTGATGACTTGGCTAAGATTGAATTTGAACAATAACCTCTTAATAGGCTCATAGAGATGAGAATAGTACTTGGTCCCTTGTTGGATAACTTGCTATGCCTATGCTATGCATATGATCAGACCATGTACATGACTCTATATGCAAATGCTAATGTAATTGAAACATAAACCAAGTGAAGTAGGTTGAGCAAATTTTAGGGTGCAACAGTATTCGGTAGAGCCCAGCTCCCTTGCCCATGTGGTTTACTTTGCTTGATAGCTTGTTTATATTCTTCTGTATGATTACAGTCTTTTATATTTTGCTTGATAGCATGTTGTTATTAATGTTGTATGATTGCAGTTTATTCATATCTGGCTTGAGGTTGAGATGAGCTTGTGGAGGCTGCTGCCCCACACACATTTCCTCCCTCACTTGCATTGCATGCATTTTACAGTCATTTACTGTTTACTGTTTAAGTTGATGCTTTATCTGTTTCTGTTTATCATTGACATGATCCCCTAGGACTCTCACTTCCTTTGATAAGGAAGTGATGATTAGAACTTTAGGTTGAAACCTATGCATGATAACTTCTAGGAGTTCCCTATTTCAATCTTCAACCATAGGATGAATCCTTGGCATGACAATAGTAGGACTTGATAGTCTCCCTTTAGTTAAGCCTGTTCTCTTTCTCATCTCAAAATAGCTTAAGATACAGTAATCATGAATGATTTCTTTCGTACGTTACGAGCCTTAAGCTATCTGAGAAAGGATTGTTGGAGAGGTCCTTTTCAACAGTCTGGATGTTTAGTATGGCACCCTTTGGGTGACATGCGACGCATTCACTCTCAGGTCATAGTCTTTAGTGCGATTGAAATTGCAAACACAATAAAAAACACTTCTTTCGTAAAAGACAGAAAACAAACTTCAAACCTTTTTGCCCCGTGGGCCCATAATTCAAAGGAAGCTTTTCTGAAGAAAAGAGTGTCGTTAAACTTCAGCACCAACGCAAACAGGCTTTGTCCCTAACTGCTGGAACTGCTGTTTAACCCTACTCGATAAAACAGATGAATCTGAATTCCCATAATCTGTAGTATCCCGAACTACGTAAGCTCTGATCTCTCATACCTGTTGAGAGTACGTAGGCACAATACTGACGTATTAGCGAGCTACCTTCCCCATCACCCGTAGTAAGTCGAACTACGTTGACTCTGATTTCTCATTCTCTGATGAGAATACGTAGGCAGAAAGCGCGACGCTTTTCCGAGTCATTTTCTTTTCTTTTCAGACCAGCCTTGATAGGTAGATAGTAAACAAACCCGTCAGATAAACACAACAAGCGTGGATCCCGTCGAGTACGACGAACGTGAGGGGTGCTAATACCTTCCCCTTGCGTAACCGACTCCCGAACCCAGACAACGGTTGCGACGACCTTGTCTTATACCTATTCGTCAGGTTTTTCCGACCGTTTCCTTTCCCGCTCCGAGGGATAAATAACGAAAGGTGGCGACTCTTCTGTTTTGCCGGCATCTTATTTTCGCAGAAGCGACACCCACCGGCAGATCATCCAGATTAATTTTCTCACCATTACAATAAACTTCTGCTCCATAACTCCAAGGGACGGCCTTGGTGCTCTCATACGGAATGGTTTTTGCTTTAGTGATGGTGATAGTCGGCCGCTTGGCAGGCGTCGATATCGTGACAGACTTGAATGGTATCGTAACAGTGGCAATCTCACCCTGCTCTTCGACCATTGCCTCGACAGGCTTTCTTCTTTGGCAGCAGTGCGATCAAGTTGTAATGTACCCTCATCAATTAGACTCTGAATTCCGCTTTTCAAACTATCGCAACCCTCAGGCCGAGTTGAACAATCTACACAGCCCTCATCACATCCGGGGTAAGCTCCCCCTTTCAACAAACGACTTTTCACGTAACCCAGAGGTGTCTTTAGTTCCTCAACATTCGCAACCAGATCTAATTCTGCATCTGTCAGAATAGTGTTCGCTCCCGCTGCCCCCATGCTTTGGCATTGGTTGTTGAACAATATTGGGTCCTTCCGTACCGAAGTTTACAGCAGTGCTATCAAGTAAATCTTGCACCTTGTGCTTGAAAGCCTGACAATTTTCAATATTATGACCGGAGGCGCCCTGGAATGAAATTCGCAATGCTCATTGGCATCATACCCATACGGAGGTGTGCCCATCGGTGGGGCCAAGGTCCTTTTCTCAACCAATTGTAATCTCAACAAAGTCTGAAGAAGTTCAGCATATGATACTGGAGGTACATCAAATATCCTTTTTGACTTTGGATTTTGAACTCTTCGCTGATTAGTATTCTGCTGCCTCGACTGCTGCTGAGGTTGTTGCTGCTGTTGTTGCGGTGCAGGAATTGTCACACTAGCAACTTGTTGCTGCATACGCCAGCTTTGACTCCTATTCTTCTTTTGAGCACTATACACTGAGTTAGTGTCTCCTTGTTTTTTATTACCGAAAGCCTTCTTACTACCTCCAGCTGAGGTTGATTCACCAGTCTGAATTTTACCAATCTTAATTCCATTCTCAATTCGCTCACCCATCAGAATCAAGTCAGAGAAACTGCTCATTGAACAGTTGAGAAGTTTATCGTAATACACCCCTGAAAACGTACCCACGAAGATATCTATCAACTCTCTCTCCACCATGGGTGGTTGTAACCTTGCAGCCAACTCGCGCCATCTCTGGGCGTATTCTTTGAAACTTTCACCAGTCTTCTGAGAGAGATTCTGCAATTAAACCCGATTTGGGAGCAAGATCACTGTTATATTGGTAGTGTCTCACGAAAGCTCTCTGCCAGTTCTTTCCAACTTCCAATTTGAGTAGGTTCTAAACCCATGTACCATTCCAATGACGGCCCGGACAGACTATCTTGAAAAGAAGTGCATTAACATCTTTTCATCGTTGGAGTAAGCGGACATTCTTTTGTAATAAGATCGTACGTGCACCCTGGGACACATGTCCTCCCTTGAATTTATCAAACGCAGGAGCCTTAAACTTGAGTGGCACCCTCAGCCCAGGAACCAATCCATGTTCGCCATATCTAATCCCACAGAATTCTGGTTGGCTATCCCTTTTATCTGTTCTTCTAGCATCTTAATCCTATCCTGCGATCATTTTCAGTAGGCCTCTCATAACCCATGCCTTGACCAGAAAAAGTATCTTCTTGGCGGTCTTCACCCCAATAAGGACCCTCATTGTCGTACCCAGTGTACGCAGCATTGCGACCCATGCCCATTCTAGAAAAACCTGGGGTCATACCTCAGATTATCGAGCTCTTGATTAGCAGTCGCTCTCCCAAAGCCAGTATTGCTACGCACCCATTCCGTAACCATTGTTACTCACAGTTCCAAAACCCTGATTACCAAATCCAAGCCCATTGGCACCACCAGCATTACCAAAGCCCATATTCGCACCAGCAAAGCCTGTATTGTCGTTGACCATATTCACACCGGTATTCCCAGCACCAGCGTGGAGACCAATATTACCATTGCCAACAATGTTCCCATTGGTTTCCAAGTTACCGTTCCCATTACCAGCATTCCCATTACCAGCCACGAGAACGTTCTCACAAGCGTCAAGACCGACCACTGGTATAGCATCGCCAGCACTGAGGAGTTTCACCATGAGGACGATTAGCATCCGTACCCTCATGTAGCACACCGTTGTTATCAACTCGTGCAATCAGAGGCTGCACGAGAGTCTGGAGTTGTTCTTGGCCTTTAGCCACGGTCTCCATCACCTGCATAAACTGAGCCATGCAGTCACGCATCTCCTGCATCTCTAACTGCATCTGGTCCCATGACTTTCTTACAGTTGCTTCTGGTTGAGTAACGGTGAGTTCGGTGTTCGGCAATCCTGGAACCTGCATCAACAGAGGGTTAGGAAACACAGTATAAAGGTACCGGCTATGCAAATGACTTATGCAAATGCAAACGTGTGTCTGTGCGTTAGGGAGATTTTTCCCCGGTTCGAGTGCCATAGTGTCAGTGCCGATAGCAAGAAGTACGGATCTAGTGAATGAAATAACATCTCATATATATAATATATATGGGCCAACAAGGCGGCAGTACAAAGTCAATGAATACATGGGACATAATTAGCATGACCTCAGCCAACAAGCCTGGTGATGGTCAGCCTACAGTAGAAATTAGAAAATGCAAGAGGTTACAAAGATAATCAAGTGCGACAGCGGGCACGAAACTCCTCTAGCAATTCTTTTGTCTTCGGGGTGGTCAGGACAAGTGAGTAACCCTTCGAAGAGCAACTCTCTCTGCATAATAGTACACTGGAGATCTTCAACCGGATCTTCCCATGCTCCCTGGCCAAAGCACTCCTCTAACTTCCGCTTCTTGGACTTGAACACCTGCTTGTGATTCTTCAGGTTAGCAAGGGCTTTGTTGAGCCTGTCTTCGGTGGCATATCGGCGAGCAGTTTCCTCATCGAACCTTTCCTCACTAGCCTTCACCTGAGCCTTCAGTTTAGAAATCTGTTTTTTCAGTTTATCTTCCCTCTCTTTGTTGTTGGCTATAGTGGCATCCCGCTTCATCCAAGTGCTGCTTCTTAGTGGCCAGTACGTCATTGACAGATTTGAAGTCCCTACCCAAACGCTCACGCTCAGCCATCTGCTTAGTCAAATCGGCACCTAACCTGTTCACCAACTCTGTCTGCCTCTTGAAGGAGTGGACAGCTTCGCTTCTCTCGCCTCTGATCTGTGCCAACTCTTTCTCCAATTCTTCATTGGCTTTTTCAGCTCTTCTCTCTCAGCTAACACCTGATTGTACTGCTGAATAGGCACGGTAGTAGGCTCTTCTACCACTGGAGGGCATTCCTGCTTAGCAGGTGGAAATGGCATCCCTATGGTCTCTGTTCGGCTCTTGACCCAGGTCATATACGGAGTGTAGGCTTGGCTATTACTTTTCCCCAACAATGACTTCTCTCGTCTACTGATATCATTCCAGGCATGCTGAAGCTTAGATAACATGTCCCCCCTCTAGAAGACCGGTGAGGTACAGAGATTCCTGCACCACTTCACCCTTTGGCAGAGCTCTCAAAGCATAAGCAAATTGTCTGACAAGTAGAGATGGATTATAGTTGATACAACCCTTTCTTCCAATCAAAGGCACATTCGAAAACCCACAGCAGCTGTATATAACCTCAGTACCCAACATATCTCTATCAAACCACACGATACTCTCTACTGATAAACTCATCAATCGCTCGGACCACTCAGCTGTGGCTACAGATGAAGCAAAGAGACCCTTCTTGGGTAGGTGACTATCAAACCATCTATAGAACAAAGGCACACAGCATGATACATTCTTACCCCTTCTATTCTCGTTCTTGTAATGGATATAATGATACACATCGCCAATCAAGGTAGGGACCGAATTCCCTGATGCAAAGATATGAAAGGCATCTAAGTCCACAAAATCAGGCATGTTAGGAAACAGAATGATACCATATATGCAAAGAGCCAGAATGGCGTTGAACGCAATCCAACAACCGTCTTTGGCACATTGTTGGGCTTTCCCAACTAAGAACTGCAAAGAGAAACCAGGAACCCCATTCCAACTGGACAAGATCAACTCAGAGGCATCCAGATGAAGAGAAAAGAGCTAGATTAGCCAGATTAGGCTCGGCATCCTTATGAACAAATGGCATCTGACTCTTGATAGGCACACCTAACAACACAGCATACTCCTCTAATATAGGTGCAAGAATGAAGTCCGGGAAAGTAAAGCATCTCAATGGAGGATCATAGAACTGCAGCAAGGCGTACAACCCATTCAACTCAAACACAGAAGGTTTACGGACCAAACCAAGCAGCTTTCCATAAGCACTTTCTGAATTCACCTCTAACAGTATCATCTGCTAAAGCAATTAAACTGGACAACTGAGCAACCCTCTGGAGTGGGGAGCTTATAGGCCCATAGTCTTCCTCAGAGAACCCATAATAGCACAACAGCAGGCAAGAAAATACCAGAACTGGGGAATAATGTACCTGCAACACACAGACACACGTTAATGATATGCAAATGAGTATGCAAAATGCAACATGCAAACATGCAACAGGGGATCAAGATGGCTGCTGAGAAGATCAAAGTTCTGATCCAACACAATCGTCACACTGCTCTGATAGCACAACCCTGAAAAGGACCAATAGATACACACTGTCGAGAACAACCACATCTCTGACGATAAGAACCTCTGAACCCAACAACACTAATTCACTGACAAGAAAATCAGGTAGTCTGAAGGCTAAGGTTTCCTGCAATAACCCGACCCTGCTCACAGGTATGGACCTAATCACAGACAAGGTATGGAATCCTATGCGCGTTTCCCAGCGTCACAGACTTTCAAGAGCGATGATACAATACCTAGAAGGTGTGGCATCATCATCCCTTGAAGTGGCCTCACTCTGCTGAGTCATAAATGATCGGTCCCCCATAGTCGACAATCCTCCAAACCAACAACCCCTCAGACCCAAAGGGGTCGGAAAAGAAGTCAACCGGGAGAACCTCGTCTGAGCGTGGATTTCATGAGACACTAGTGCCTGTAAAGCAAGCACGCGCCCACTAATTTCCACAACTAATGCTAAGTACACTCAAGCCTGGGTCTGGCTTCTTGCTCATCAGGTCCCCTTTCCCACAACAGCACAATAATAATAATCATACTAAAAATAAAATGCAGAAAGTAAAGTGCAATAAAACCCAACAGGTAAACATACAAGCGCTAGGAATGACTCGCACAGGGAACCGTTGGAGTCGCCAGCAAGAGTCGCCAACTCTCGCTACTAGGAAAATAAGGTGCCGGCAAGACAGAAGAGTCGCCACCTTTCGTTATTTATCCCTCAGAACGGGAAAGGAAACGATCGGAAAAAACCTGACGAAAAGGTATAAGGCAAGGTCGTCGCAACCATTGTCTGGGTTCGGGAGTCGGTTACGCAAGGGGAAGGTATTAGCACTCCTCACGTCCATCGTACTCGATGGGATCCACGCTTGTTGTGTTTATCTGACGGGTTTGTTAAATCTATCTACACTAAAGGTCTGGTCTTAAAAAGAAAAGAAAATGACTCGGCAAAGCGTCGCACTTTATGCCTACGTATTCCCGTCTGGAACGAGAAATCAGAGTCAACGTAGTTCGCCTAACTATGGGTAAAAAGGGGGGAAAGGTTCTCGCCGAGATATCGCATCTCGTGCCTACGTACTTTTACACAGCACGAAAGATCAGAGCAAACGTAGTCCGGGCTACAGAGAACACAGGTTTGTTCAGCATCTTTTATCCAAGTAAAGCTAACAATCAGTTCCAGCAGTTGGTGTTTGCAGCTCGATCCTTGGAGACTTAGGCATTACCGTTCGCGGTAGAACTGAAAGTTAATAGAACTCTCCTTTAAGAAAAGGGTTTTCCTGATTAATGGTCCAAGAGGACAAAAAGGATTTGACATTTGTTTTTTTTTTAGTCTTTTACGGAAGAAGTGAATTGAGTTCTGTTTGTAACTCGTGTTGCACTAAAGACTTGGACTTGAGAGTGAATGCGTCGCATGTCACCCAAAGGGTACCACACTAAACACTTGAGTTATGTGAGGTAAACCCTCCCACAACTCTTTCTCAAGTAGCATAAGGCTCGTAACGCACAGCACGTGTTAACCTTTATTAGGTGTTTTAACTATATTCGAAGATGAGAAGAGAAACAGACTCTTTACAGGGAGAACTGACTCGATCCTACAGTTATCATGCAATATTCGTCCTACGTTTGTGGTTAAAAGGGAAACTAACTAATGTTATCATGCATGGTTAGAATCCTAAGGTCTGTCATAACTTCTCTTGAATAAGAGAAGTCAGAGTTCCTAGGGGAACATGGCAATGGAAACAATAGGAAACAGAAAAATTGTACAAGAAATTACTGTAAACAAATTGCTGTAAATAAAATGCATGCAATGCATCACACAAGCAGAAGGAGCCAAGCTCAAATTCTAAACAAGCAAGGCACAAAGGCCACAAACCACACAGGAAAGGGAGCTAAGCTCTACCAAATACCAGCAAGCAAAGCCACGCAGTAAAAATACAAGCAGAGGGAGAAACTCAACCTCTAATGCAATACAAGCAAGGGGAGAAGCTAAACCCTTAAGATGATCTTAGGCCTATGATAATCTACATGAAGCCTAAATCTAATGCAACACTCCAAGCAAATCATATCAATACAGCTGAACCAGAAGAAAACAGACAAACAGGGAAAACAAGCCAGCAAACTCCACAGCAGAGCAATCTTTTGACAGCAATCCAATCCAAAGTTTGTATCTGTTCTTCAAGTCCAGCATCTTCAAGAGAAGGAAAAGGAATACTCCATATTCAAACTTTAACAATGCACTCTACCAAGAATGAAGAGAATCAACAAGATGAGTATTTGATAATGGGAAGCAGACAGGAAACCAAAGGAATCCCATCTGACACTCAATTAGTCATCAGAGAAAGGCATCCTCACAAGTTCTACTCATTGTAAAAATGTCACACATCCCTCCAAAGGAGAGATGAGACTTTAACATGAGGACTTTGAATCATAGGATGGGAATGGAAGGTGAATGAAACCAACCATGCTTATTTGAAGAAAAAACTATTTCTAAAGCTCTCTCCTAAAAACCCTAATCTTATAAGCTACAAAAAGGAAAGAAAAGCTCTAATCCAAGCTTCACCAGCCACTCCACAAAAGCTTCATCATGTCCATGATATCCTCCAATAAGAACCAGAAGCCCACCATGCAAGAAAATCCCACTTTGAGTCCATTCCAAACAATCACCAAAGTTGAAGCACCAAATGAACAAACAACTTGAATATTCTATCTAAAATATCACAACACATCCTAAAAATCCAATTATTTTTCTATGGGAACATGCATTTGTTAATGATCTATAGTTCAAAAATCAAGACCTAATTCAATTTCTAAGTCCTCTAATAAAATCCTAAGTTGAAAGGTATCAAGGGGAACCATTAATGGGGAAAGGCTCTAAACCTACCTCTAAATCAGAAGCTATGATTTTAAACAAAAAAGTGAGAAAATTCCTTTGGGAGCATACATCTGTAACCTAACATCTATCAAAAGCTCAAATCAAAATTCCATACCAATTAATAGAACAAAAATCAACAAACAGAGGTGTCAATTATGCAAAATTAAAAAAATACCTAAAATGAGAAAAATATGGATTAAATTGGAAAATCAACAAAAATTAAATCTAACACCCTAGAAAAAATCACAAATCAACAGAGGATCATGGGGATATTTTTTGTGTATTTTTCTGATCAAAGATGAATTTAAAAATGAATTTAGAAAGAAAAAGGAATAATAGAAATCAAAGAAAGAATTAACATAAAATGAAAGGCTGGAAAATACGTGGTACGTAGGATCAGGGGACCTGGTAAGCTAATCCTAGGGCTTTCAGCGCATCCATGCAAGCATCCCAGTCACCAACTGACTAGGATTAATGAAGCGCATTGTTGCACCCCTAAAATTTGCCCAACCTTTTCTCTTCTTGTTTTCGCATTAGCATAACATCATCATAGCATTATCATAGCATTGCATTAGCATTTATGCAGGGGATCAAGTGTGATATACATCGAGAGAGGCCTATCTAGAGGTTTTATTCGAGCTTGAGGAATCACTAAAGTCACCAGGAAGTGGTTCATGCCCTTGAGGAAGTTCAGATGCTTGTGTGGGGTTCATCCCCTGACTTAGAGGCCAATTGAAGATTATCAATGAGTTGGGAAACTATGATTACAGGTCATAAAATTACAAGTCCAGTTCACCATTTTTCATAACTCAGATGAACTTTTTTCCAACATGAAAGTTGCTCCGAATGGCGTCATTGGGTCAACTAAACCTCAAGGTTTTAATGGGTTAGCTCATGGTGGAAGTTTGATAAAAGTCACTTTGGTGAAAACATGTGAAAAGGCATAGTTTGGTATTTCTTCAAAATTTAATCAAATAAGTCCATGTTTGTACTTATTTTGAGTGGAAATCTCATTTTAAGAACAATGGCAACATTACTTTTTTCATTTGGAGCTTTTATCATGACCTATTTCAAGTTTTCTTCACAACTAAGTAACATAATGGATCTTGGGCTTGGGCTTAGAAACAAGGGACTATTTTGGGCCTTAGATTTTCCTTATGGTGCAAGGGATATAAAAAACCAAAACCAAGGCAATTGAACTTCTTCCATGATCATTTTTCACACTTCACATTTTGAAAAAATCTCACATTCTTCACCACTTTTCCATATTCACCCTAATTGAAAATCTCAAAAATTCAATTCTTTCTTCTCTCCATTTTTTTGTCCATTCTTTCATTGCAAATCAATTCCATATACTTTCTACAATTGATTCCACCATTTTTTAGCCATTTTTGGTGCAAGAACAAGCTTATAGCAATTGGAAAAAGTGGTGTTCATGTCAAAATCGAATTCTATTTTTCACTTTGTTTCAAGCATTTTCTTTGATCCTAATACCTCTACCAAGGATTATTGAAGGTTTCTACATAATTTTCCAAAGAAATTCGTGCTCCATTGAAGCTCAAAAGAGTCATTTTCGGAGGTATAAAAAATTCACCATAACTCATGATTTATGAGTCTTTCTTGCATTATTGTTGTTGCATTACATTGCTCTCATCTCCTACATGGATTCTAGTACAAAAAAGATGGTTTTGATGACAATATTGTGTTCTTGAAAGTTGAGATTCATATACGGTTTTTGAGTTAGAGGCCATTTCAAGGGGAAATAATGGTATATTTGAATTCCCCACGAAATTTCATGCAATTTTGGTTCAAAAAAATCTGGATTTGGACAAGTATTGAGAGAGTTAGAGGCATATGAACTTTTCCCGGCCACCATTGCTCTCATTTCCGGGCCGCCACCAAGCTTCAAATGCTGCATTTTCCCTCTCATTTTTCATTCAATTGGAGAAGACATACAACCACCGTTGGATCAATGCAAAAGAATGGACTTAGTCATCTAATCCGAGGGCAAGGCACTATGCCACATCACCAGGGGCCAAAACTCGGTCGTTTTGGTCATGCAGGAGGCTGGGAGAACGTGGGTTCAATCCCTCCCCCTTCCACTTTTATTTATTTTCACTATTTCTTATGTTTCTCATGTGTTCATGCTATTCCATTTCCTTTTATTTTTCTTTCTTTTTTACATGCTTATTCAAATAATCATAAAAAATAGTATATTTGGTCTTTTTGATCCCCATTTTTTTGTGATGAATGTTTGAAATGTCTAGAATTTTATAGAATTGGAATTATAATTTTATCATGTTCTAACATTTTCTTTGGAATTTTTACATTTGGTGTGTCACAAAAATGCCAATACTTGTGTCATGATTTTGTTGAATTTCTTTGACCCATCAATATGTCATTTCAAGGCCTAACCTTTTTCAGGGATCTTATACACTTGTTGAGGTATTGTGATATATTTTTGTGGGAATTTTATTGTACCATTTTAGTTGGTTTTGGATGCTTTCTTTAACATGCTCCATTTTAACCTTTCTTTTGGTATACATGACATAATTTCAACTTGTTCGGCCATTTCTCTTTGGATATTTTTGTTGTATCTCTCACCCCTAGTTTGTGGCTTGATGTAGGGCGTTGGAGATTTTTATTTGATTTTTTTAGCACCTTTTGATATTTTTCTTATATTTTTGTATTCGGACTTGTAATTTGGACATTCGAACGGACTTTGGTTTCATTTCGGCTCCAACCGGCCTCGATTTGTTTGTGTGGTGAACGATAGGGTTCTTATTTCTGGTTATAGACATTATATAGGATATGTAGATCATTGATTGGCTGGTTTTATCATACATGAATTTCCCATTAGGTTCCATATTTCCATGATAATGTGTTATGATTCCTAATCGTAGTATACGTATGTCATTCGTAGGTTTTATTGCCTCATATCACTTTGTAATCACTTGTGGCCAAGATTGCATGTTTAAAATAGGCCGCCTTCCATTCATTATGGGCTTGAGGTTGATATGACTTGCTCCCTCACTTGCATTCCATGTTTACTGTTATGAATCCGCATTTCCTGTATGCTGTTTATTTCATCTGTTTTCTGTTGCTTCCTTTGCCTTCTCCCTTAGGAGCTCCATTCTTTGTTGTTGAAGATAGAATGTGATAGACATTAGGCTTTGCAACCATGTATGACAACATAAGGGTAGTCTTCCCCTTTGCAAACTTCAACCATAGGACGAACATTGCATGCTAACATTTAGGGATGTGTAGTTTCCCTTAGAAGTCTGTTTCCTCTTCTTTTCCTTCAAATCCCATTAAAACACTTAATAAGGCTAGTGACTATTGTTTTGTGAGCCTTAAGCATGGGAAGTGATGGTTGCGGGGGCCACCTCTCAACTGTCTAGAGTGTTTAGTATACGTCCTTAGGACGATATGCGACGCATTCGTATCCTGAGTTTGAGACTTCAATACAATGTGCACTCCAAAACATTAATCAAAAACATTTCTTCATAAAAGACATAAAAACAAACATTCAACTTATTTTTGTCCTCTTGGACTTTAATCTTTAGAGGTCATTTTCTTAAAGAGAGTTTCGTAAACTCTCAGTTCTCCCGCAAACGGTAACGCTAAGTCTCCAATGGTCGAGCTACATACACCAAACTACTAGAACTGATTGTTAACCCTACTCGGGTTAAAAACAACTTGAACCAAACATGTGGTCTAGTTAGCCCGAACTACGTTTGCTATGATCTTTCATACCAGATGAAAGTACGTAGGCACGAGATGCGATATCTCGGCGAGCAACCTTCCCCCCTTAACCCGTAGTTAGGCGAACTACGTTGACTCTGATTTCTCGTTCCAGACGGGAATACGTAGGCATAGAACTGCTGTGTTCTGCCGAGTCACTTTTCTTTTGTCCTTAAACCATTAGCATAGATACTAAACATACCCTTATTAGATAAACAACAAGCGTGGATCCCATCGAGTACGATGGACGTGAAGGGTGCTAATACCTTCCCCTTGCATAACCGACTCCCCGAATCCAGGACTTGGTTGCAATGACCATTCCTTTTCCCTCTTTCCGTTAGGTTTTCTCTGAGTGTTTCCTTTCCCTCCTTTGGGATAAATAACGCACGGTGGCGACTCTTCTGTTATGCCGGCGTCGATTTTTGCAGTAGCGACAGCTGGCGACTCTGCTGGGGATACTTTATAGCTGCAGGGGAATTTCTCCCATCCCCTACGCTGGGACCGTTTCCCATCCCCTAGGCGAGTCAGTCCTAGCGCTTGGTTGTTTATCTTTTGGGTTTTGTACATACCTGTTGTACCTTAGCTTTACTTTCCCGCATTTTATTTCCCCGCAGCTTATTTTCAACATTATATTATATCCTTATTATGTTGTTGTGGGAGGGGATTGATTCTGATGAGTGATAAGCCGGACCTGGGCTTGAGTTTGCACATAGACTTAGAAGTAGAGAGTAGTGGTTAGCCTGCTTGCTTAGCTCGCACCAGCTAGCCGCGAAATCTGCACTCAGACGAGATTCTCTTTGATGCTTCTTGCCTGGCCCTTAGGGCTCGACAAGTTGTCTGACCCGAGGATTGTCGACTCTGGGGACCTATCATTTGGGATTCAACTAAGTGAGGCCTCTTCAAGGGATGATGATGCCACACCTTCTGGGTATCGTATCATCGCTCTTGAAAGTCTGTGACGTTGAACCCGCATAGGATGCCGTACCTTATCAGTGGATAGGTCCATACCTGTGAGAGGGATTGGGTTATGCAGGAAACCATAGCTCCAGATCACCCCAATTTTCTCTACAGTGTGTGTAGAAGCATGCTTCAATCTCAAGTTTTTGATGATGTCAACACTACTCAAGGTCATCTCTTGATTGCAAAAAGACAAGCCTTTCAAAGTTCTCAAGATCAAGTCAAGCTATCGATCAAGTCAAGCTATCTTTCAAGTCAAGCTACATATGGAACTATGATTCTTCAAGACTTGGATGCATTGCGGGTATATCAAAATCCATCCTTATAATTAATATACAAGTGTTCAAAAACATCAAGCATTTTAGCATAATACATGAGCATGTTTTTGAAACTTTAAAATTGGTATAACATTTATTTTTAAAATCATTTTTCTGAAAAATTGCAGTGTTAACCGATTAACCATATAGGTTAACCGGTTAACCATTTCAAATTTTAAATAATCTGGGCTAACGTTCCAGTGTTAACCGATTAACCATATAGGTTAACCGATTAACACTAAACGTACAGTGAAAAATGGCTTTGTTTCAAGTTCAAAAATTGTTTGAAAATTACACCTTTTCATTTTTTGAAATCTACTCAAATATACCTTTTTGAAAGGGTATTTTACTCATATAAATTCTGAGTTTTTTTTCAATTTTGAAAAACACACTCAAAACCTCCAATCTCCAAACACTTTCTACATTCATTTTCAAATTTTCTTAGAATCAAATTCACCATTTTCAAAATCTTTTATTAAGTGTTCATATGTGCATAAAATTTCATATTCATCTTTGAACACTTGTGTTGAAAATTATAAGAGTGAATTTTGATCATTTGGAGAAGATCAACTTTGATATTATTAGTCTCAAAACTAAGAATCTTTACAAGTATTTGTATTCTGACTTGTGATCCAGGATTGTTGGACACAAGGGTGAGTGTTTACAAGAGGATTGTTCTTGTACACTTGTTAGTTTTATTGTTTGAAAGTAGGCCTCACCGGTTGATGGTGTGATAGGTTGTACTTTATTAAACAATAGTGAAAACTCTCTTTCGTGTTGAAAGGGGAGTGGAGTACTCTCGGATTGTGAGGGGAACCACTATAAATCCTGGTGTCCATTGTTCTTTTACTTTCTTCTGCTTTCATAACCAAGAACACAAACCAGTAAAATTTCAAGAAACCATAAAAACCGGAAAAATTTCTAAAGTCCTAATTCACCCCCCCCCCCCCTCTTAGGCTTACTCTGTACTTACAGTGTGAACTTTTGGGTTTGATATCAGAGGTCTTCAGTATCAGTGATCTATGTCATGCAGTGATATATGTTATGCAAAGGCGAAGCTCTGGTTATTCTCAAGCTACAACACACTCAGCTTCTGATTATTATTGCTACAGCACAGCACAGAGCTACCTTGATCCCTTATAGCATCCTTGCATTTTTGCATTTCTCATCTGCATTGATTACATGACATTGCATTAACATTGCAGGTGTATATTCCCTTTGATTCTAGCTATCTCGCTTGCCATCATTCGTGCTCAGATACTTGTGCTTGTAACTACCTATGTGGTCTTCCATCTGTATATGAGGAGTTTTTTACTATTGTTGTCTGAGGGGTTTCCATTGTCATGTGTTTCACCCGGAACTAGAATCAAGGGAAATATTCCATATGCATATATACATTGTTAGCATTTTGCGTATTTTTCTTTGTGTTTGCAGGTACCTTCTAAGCCTCGTTCTTATATTCTGTTGTCTTTTCAGAGTTGTTTCAGGATTGTTGACCAGAGACTTCACCGGTATCCTACTAGAAACAATCTCAAGAAAGCCATGGATCACGTTCAGACTGAGATGCAAGAGATGAGGGAGCGCATGACTCAGCCCATGGAAGTCATGCAAGGTATGGCTCAAGGACAGGAGCAACTGAGAACAATGGTCCAGCCCCTGGTAGCTAGGTTGATCTTAATGGAGTTCTTCACGGAGGTATTGCTGCTAATACTCCCCGCAACGATACAGAAATTCCTAACGCCACTGTTGTGCCTACCGGATGCACCTCAACTGCTGCAGGGTTCGGGAATGGTAGTGATGCTGGCGTCCGCCACGCTGGTCTGGGTAATGCTGCTGGTAATGCAAGTTTGGGAAATGCTGGTAACGCAGGTCTTGGTAATACTGTTAACTTGGGTTGTGGTAATGGTACTAATAATGATGGGTTTGGACCTGGTGCTGCTAACCATGGTCTTGGTAACGCTGGGTATGGTTACACCGTCAATCGAAACGTCTATGGTCCGGAGGGTGCCTACACAGGGTATGGCAATGGGGACCAACGATGGAATGAAAATCATCAGGACGACGTGTTCTCTATGAGGGATGTAGGCGCTGAGTTGCCTGCTGAAGCTTATCGTAGATTCAGAATGCTGGAGGAACAGATGAGAAATATAACAAATCAGAACTCCATGGGGCTCGACATGGCCAATTTAGGGCTGATCCCTAATTTACGAGTGTCGTACAAGTTCAAAGTTCCTACCTTCGATAAATACAAAGGTGTCACTTGCCGAGGGTGCACATACGTTCATACTACAGAAAAATGTCAGCCTATTCAAATGATGAGAAGATGCTCATGCATTTTTTCCAGGATAGCCTGTCAGGGCCGTCGCTCGAATGGTATATGGGTTTGGAACCCTCTCAGGTTCGCAATTGGAAGGGTTTGGCTGAAGCATTCGTGAAGCATTACCAGTACAATAGTGACCTTGCTCCCAACAGGGTCCAGCTTCAGAATGTCGTCCAGAAGAACGGGGAATCTTTCAAAGAGTACGCCCAGAGGTGGCGTGAGCTTGCAGCCAGAGTGCAACCCCAATGGTAGAGAGAAAGTTGATTGACTTGTTTGTATCGACGTTATTTGGGATGTACTATGAAAAGCTCGTCAACTGTATGTCCGGGAGTTTCTCTGACCTTGTCATCACTGGTGAGCGTATAGAAAACGGCATCAAGATTGGGAAAATTCAGGCCGTAGAAGTACCTTCGTCAGGTGGAGGAAAGAAAGTGTTCGGAAATAAGAAGCGTGAAGGCGACGCTAATTCTGTATCAAGCTCTCGGGGTAGAGGCAGAGGTAGATATCAAGATCAGTTTCATCATCATCAGGCTGCAAGTGTTATCATTCCGATACCACCTCAACAACAACAACCACAACAGCAGCAGAATCAACAGGGCTACAGGAAGTACCAGAATTCGAGGGGAGCAAATAGAGTATTCGATACGCCGCCAATGCCGTACTCCCAGATGCTTCAGACGTTACTACAACTGCAGTTAATCTAGAAGAGAACCTTGGCCCCTCTAACAGGCCGACCACCACCTGGCTATGTTGCAAATGCCCGCTGCGAATTCCACTCGGGGCACCCGGGCACAGCATTGACGATTGTAAGGCTTTTAAGCACAAGCTGCAAGATTTAATTGACAGTAAAGCCATAGACTTCTCGCATGAAGCGCCCAACGTGGTACAGTGTCCTCTACCAAACCACGGATAAGCCGGAAGCGGCTGAGTAGCCCACAAGTCAAGACACAAGAAGCCCAGTTCTCAGAAGCTAGCAATTTTCATTTTATCATGTCATTTCTTTGCATTTGTAGTTTCTTTCCTGTCTACGTGCAATTTTCGCTCGTAAAACTTGTCGTTTCTCAATTGATATTGATAATGAAATAAATATGCATGTTTTGAATTAATCCATTCGTGTTCACTTTATTGCTTTCTTTTATTTCAAACGCTTGTTTAAGTGGAATCCGGGGAGGATGACGAAATCGAAGAATGCATGAGCTGCCGATTGTATGCTCTTGGATAGAAAAACCTGTTGACGATATACAGGCATTGTTTCAAATCCATAAACACCGGAGATATAAGGAAGATAATCCCTTGTCAACCCCGTTGAGCCTTGTATTAGGAGTTTCTTTCTGAAAATGAAAAACCCTCAATCTTAACCTGGGGCAGGGTAGGCGTCAGTTAATTTGACCAAGCGTCCGAATTGCAAAAGGAATGTCCGTTCAAGGATAAATCACACCTGTATAGGTCGTGCCTAAAGGACCACAATGGTTAAACCTTGCCGATAAGGAGTGAAACAGTCACAATCTCTTTTAACAAGTCAGATAAGCCGGTGTCACATGATTTGTTCAAAAAGAAAAAATCAAAAGAAAAAGCCCGCTAAGTCGAATCTTGGTAACAAGCGACTTAGGCAAAACTCAGGGTATCCCGCTGGACTTCAAAATCAGAAACCCAAAAGAGTTAGTCCAGGCAAAAATTAGGGAACGGAAAAAGCGAAAAAAACGAAAAGGATTACGAGAGAAAAATCCTCAAGCAAGAACGAAATCGTGTGACTCCAGGCACTACGAAGACGGAAAGGGAATGACTGTCACTTCAGAAAGCATGTGATTTCCTGAACCATCACTCCTATCATTCCACCTTTGAAAGGTGAACGCTAAGGTCGAATTAGCTGAACATAAGATTGGAGAACATCAAGGAGAATGGGTGGGTTAAAATGAATTTTGAGCCTTATATACTTCCTTGTTAACCGTGAACCCGACCACGTTACAACCTTCAAAAGTCCTAATTGAAACAGGTTTAGTTCGAGAGCATACTTCGGTAAAGATCGCATCGAAATTGACTCCAAAAAGGATTCCTCTTACAACGTTGTATTAATTTTGACACTTTGATAATTGATCCGTTCATTATATGTCATAAATATTTCTAGTGAAAAGGATTGGGTTTTGAAGAAAAAATTATCATATGCATTGCATTTAATATATCTTTTATGCAGAACAACTTGTTTTACTTGCGAGTAAGCGCTCGACCGCAGGAAAGTTTCCACAGTGGAAAGTTTGATCAGGATAGAATGTAGAACGCCTGAATACTCTGTTGAGCTGTGGCCATCTATATCAAATAACCCCCAGTAAGGTCATCCATCCAAGAATCAGTTAATCTGGGGCAATCAGGTCGAGATTTGGTAAATCTCTCGCAATCGGGGTACCGCTCCGCAAACTAGTCAATTAGAGGCAAAGCCATTACAAGGCTGGGGCATGCCACCCTATGAGGAAAAGAATTTGTTTCTCTCCATATCTCTAGAGCTTATCCGAACTATTCAACCGAGGATCCTCTCACGGTCCAGATCCTGGGGCAAGCCATCTCAGGGGTCATTTCATGGCAAGCTATTTTCTTCTCAGCGTAGACCTTCCCAAGAATCAGACTGGGGCAGGGGCATTACGCTTGGGGCGATTTCTCAGAGAGATTCGGATGAAGCTCATTTTTCCAACAATCAAAGATCATTCCCCAGCAGTTGGTCAGGCGTACCTCTAATCCCCACAGAGTACGAGTATGGGTTTGTTCCCCAGCGAGTCGAGATCAGATTTCTCTCCACCAGGCATGTGTGGAATATCCTCCGATAGGGCGTTCGTGACCCCAACAGTGTAACGTGTGTTCCAGGGAGGTCATGCATGACATTTACTCCGTTCCTCAGCAAGAGTTGCTCATCACCAGCAGAGACTTGTTCATCTCCAGTAAAATTTGTAACTCTAGGTTTGTTGGTATGTCCCTCAGCAGAGTTGTGATCGTATCCTCCAAAGTTGTTCAGAGTTTTTCTCCCCAGCATGTAGCTGTAGTATTCAGACATCAGTTTTTATGTTGAGTATTCAGGCTCCGGTCAGTTACGTGGAGTGTTCAGACTCCGGTAAAATCAAGCAAGGGTCCAGACCCCTATTAGTGTTTGTGCCTATTCCGTCGAGTATCCAGGCTCCGGTAATCTCCAGTGTGCATTGATTCTTTCTCTCGTCGAGTATGCGGACTCCGGTAAAGATTTTGTAAGGTGATCTGATAAGTATTTGTAGTATTCTCTTACCAATTTGTATCTTCGTCGAGTATCCAGGCTCCGATTTGTTTGCTTCGTCGAGTTTTCAGACTCCGGTGTGTTTTCGTTGAGTATACAGGCTCCGATTTGTTGCTTCGTTGAGTATCCAGGCTCCGGTGCGTCTTTGTCCGTAGAGTATTCAGACTCCGGTTTGTTGCTTCGTTGAGTATCCAGGCTCTGGTGTATTTTCGTTGAGTGTTCAGACTCCGGTTTGCTGCTTCGTTGAGTGTTCAGACTCCGATATGTTTTCGTCGAGCATCCAGGCTCCGATTTGTAGTTTCGTCGAGTATCCAGGCTCTGGTGTGTTTTTGTTGAGTGTTCAGACTCCAGTGTGTTTTCGTCGAGCATCCAGGCTCCGATTGGTAGCTTCATTGAGTATCCAGGCTCCGGTGTATTTTCGTTGAGTGTTCAGACTCCGGTTTGCTGCTTCGTTGAGTATCCAGGCTCCGATTTGTAGTTTCGTCAAGTTCTCAGACTCCGATGTGTTACGTTGAGTGTCAAAGCCCCGGCTCCTCCGTTGAATATCCAGATTCTGGTGAAATTTCCAATTTGTAACGTTTTGCTTTGTCCGTTAAGTGTTCGGACTCCGATAAAGGCAGTTGGGTATACAGATCCTAGTAAGTGTTGCGATAGTACTCTCTCTCCGTTGAATGTCCAGATTCCGGTGAATGTTCAGTTTGTGATGTATTGCTTCGTCCGTCGAGTATCCAGGCTCCAGTAAATCCCCAGTAAAATCACCAGTTACGTCGAGCATCCAGGCTCCGGTCAGTGCGTTGAGTATCCAGATTCCGACAGATTTTGATGTGGTTCTATCGTATGTTGAGTATCCAGATTCCGACGATTCGAAAGATTGTTCTTTGGCCCAGGTGGTGTTCAGACTAAGGCAAATTACGTGTTTCCTAAAGCAGAGTTACTTGATTAAGTTTCTCTTTCCCTCGACGGGATGTTCAAGATGTTCATTATGTTTGTTTTCTTTGGAGATTCTATCCCAATCAAAGTTTGCAGTTTATTTCTGCGGTTGGCAAATTTCTGGGTTCTTTTGCTATTCAACCGTCTTTTACCTTGATTGATTGAAAGTCGTTCGCTTTTCACTCATTCAGGTCCAAGCCGCTTGAATAGGGGCAGCTGTTGCACCCAAAATTTGCCCAACATTTTCCTTCTTGTTTTTGCATTAGCATAACATCATCATAGCATTATCATAGCATTGCATTAGCATTTATGCAGGGGATCAAGTGTGATATACATCGAGAGAGGCCTATCTAAAGGTTTTATTCGAGCTTGAGGAATCACTAAAGTCACCAGGAAGTGGTTCATGCCCTTGAGAAGTTCAGATGCTTGTGTGGGGTTCATCCCCTGACTTAGAGGTCAACTGAAGATTATCAATGACTTGGGAAACTATGATTACAGGTCATAAAATTTCAAGTCCAGTTCACCATTTTTCATAACTCAGATGAGCTTTTTTCCAACATGAAAGTTGCTCTGAATGGCGTCATTGGGTCAACTAAACCTCAAGGTTTTAATGGGTTAGCTCATGGTGGAAGTTTGATAAAAGTCACTTTGGTGAAAACATGTGAAAAGGCATAGTTTGGTATTTCTTCAAAATTTAATCAAATAAGTCCATGTTTGTACTTATTTTGAGTGGAAATCTCATTTTAAGAACAATGGCAACATTACTCTTTTCATTTGAGCTTTTATCATGACCTATTTCAAGTTTTCTTCACAATTAAGTAATATAATGGATCTTGGGCTTGGCTTAGAAACAAGGGACTATTTTGGGCCTTAGATTTTCCTTATGGTGCAAGGGATATAAAAAACCAAAACCAAGGCAATTGAACTTCTTCCATGATCATTTTTCACACTTTCACATTTTGAAAAAATCTCACATTCTTCACCACTTTTCCTTATTCACCCTAATTGAAAATCTCAAAAATTCAATTCTTTCTTTCTCCCATTTTTTGTCCATTCTTTCATTGCAAATAAATTCCATATACTTTCTACAATTGATTCCACCATTTTTTAGCCATTTTTGGTGCAAGAACAAGCTTATAGCAATTGGAAAAAGTGGTGTTCATGTCAAAATCGAATTCTGTTTCTCACTTCGTTTCAAGCATTTCTTTGATCCTAATACCTCTACCAAGGATTATTGAAGGTTTCTACATAATTTTCCAAAGAAATTCGTGCTCCATTGAAGCTCAAAAGAGTCATTTTCGGAGGTATAAAGAATTCACCATAACTCATGATTTATGAGTCTTTCTTGCATTATTGTTGTTGCATTACATTGCTCTCATCTCCTACATGGATTCTAGTACAAAAAAGATGGTTTTTATGACAATTTGGTGTTCTTGAAAGTTTGAGATTCATATACGGTTTTTGAGTTAGAGGCCATTTCAAGGGAAAATAATGGTATATAAGAATTCCCCACGAAATTTCATGCAATTTTGGTTCAAAAAAATCTGGATTTGGACAAGTATTGAGAGAGTTAGAGGCATATGAACTTTTCCGGCCACCATGCTCTCATTTCCGGCCGCCACAAGCTTCAAATGCTGCATTTTCCCTCTCATTTTTCATTCAATTGGAGAAGACATACAGCCATCGTTTGATCAATGCAAAAGAATGGACTTAGTCATCTAATCCGAGGGCAAGGTGCTATGCCACATCGCCAGGGCCAAAACACGGTCGTTTTGGTCACGCAGGGGGCTGGGAGAACATGGGTTCGATCCCTCCCCCTGCCACTTTTATTTATTTTCACTATTTCTTATGTTTCTCATGTGTTCATGCTATTCCATTTCCTTTTATTTTTCTTTCTTTTTTACATGCTTATTCAAATAATCATAAAATATAGTATATTTGGTCTTTTTGATCCCCAATTTTTTGTGCTGAATCTTTGAAATGTCTAGAATTTTATAGAATTGGAATTATAATTTTATCATGTTCTGACATTTTCTTTGGAATTTTTACATTTGGTGTGTCACAAAAATGTCAATACTTGTGTCATGATTTTGTTGAATTTCTTTGATCCATCAATATGTCATTTCAAGGCCTAACCTTTTTCAGGGATCTCATACACATGTTGAGGTATTGTGATATATTTTTTGTGGGAATTTTATTGTACAATTTTAGTTGGTTTTGGATGCTTTCTTTAACATGCTCCATTTTAACCTTTCTTTTGGTATACATGACATAGTTTCAACTTGTTCGGCCATTTCTCTTTGGATATTTTTGTTGTATCTCTCACCCCTGGTTTGTGGCTTGATGTAGGGCATTGGAGATTTTTATTTGATTTTTTTGGCACCTTTTGCTATTTTTCTTTATTTTTGTATTCGGACTTGTAATTTGGACATTCGAACGGACTTTGGTTTCATTTCGGCTCCAACGGCCTCGATTTGTTTGTGTGGTGAACGATAGGGTTATTATTTCTTGTTATAGACATTATACAGGATATGTAGATCATTGATTGGCTTGTTTTATCATACATGAATTGCCCATTAGGTTCCATATTTCCATGATAATGCGTTATGATTCCTAATCGTAGTATACGTATGTCATTCGTAGGTTTTATTGCCTCGTATCACTTTATAATCACTTGTGGCCAAGATTGCATGTTTAAAATAGGCTACCTTCCATTCATTATGGGCTTGAGGTTGAGATGACTTGCTCCCTCACTTGCATTCCATGTTTACTGTTATGAATCCGCATTTCCTGTATGCTGTTTATTTCATCTGTTTTCTGTTGCTTCCTTTGCCTTTCCCTTAGGAGCTCCATTATTTCTTGTTGAAGATAGAATGTGATAGATATTAGGCTTTGCAACCATGTATGACAACATTAGGGTAGTCTTCCCCTTTGCAAACTTCAACCATAGGACGAACATTGCATGCTAACATTTAGGGCTGTGTAGTTTCCCTTAGAAGTCTGTTTCTCTTCTTTTCTTCAAATCCCATTAAAACACTTAATAAGGCTAGTGAATATTGTGTTGTGAGCCTTAAGCATGGGAAGTGATGGTTGGGGGGCCACCTCTTAACTGTCTAGAGTGTTTAGTATACGTCCTTAGGACGATATGCGACGCATTCGATCCTGAGTTTGAGACTTCAATACAATGTGCACTCCAAAACATTAATCAAAACATTTCTTCATAAAAGACATAAAAACAAACATTCAACTTATTTTTGTCCTCTTGGACTTTAATCTTTAGAGGTAATTTTCTTAAAGAGAGTTTCGTTAACTCTCGGTTCTCCCGCAAACGGTAACGCCTAGGTCTCCAATGGTCGAGCTGCATACACCAAACTGCTAGAACCGATTGTTAACCCTACTCAGGTTAAAAACAACTTGAACCAAACCTGTGGTCTAGTTAGCCCGAACTACGTTTGCTATGATCTTTCATACCAGATGAAAGTACGTAGGCACAAGATGTGATATCTCAGCGAGCAACCTTCCCCCCTTAACCCGTAGTTAGGCAAACTACGTTGACTCTGATTTCTCGTTCCAGACGGGAATACGTAGGCATAGAACTGCTGTGTTCTGTCGAGTCACTTTTCTTTTCTTTTGTCCTTAAACCATTAGCATAGATACTAAACATACCCTTATTAGATAAACAACAAGCGTGGATCCCATCGAGTACGATGGACGTGAGGGGTGCTAATACCTTCCCCTTGCGTAACCGACTCCGAATCCAGGACTTGGTTGCGATGACCATTCCTTTTCCCTCTTTCTGTTAGGTTTTCTCTGAGCATTTCCTTTCCCTCCTTTGGGATAAATAACGCACGGTGGCGACTCTTCTGTTATGTCGGCGCCGATTTTCGCAGTAGCGACAGCTGGCAACTCTGCTGGGGATACTTTATAGCTACAGGGGAATTTTCCCATCCCCTACGCTGGGACCGTTTCCCATCCCCTAGGCGAGTCAGTCCTAGCGCTTGGTTGTTTATCTTTTGGGTTTTGTACATACCTGTTGTACCTTAGCTTTACTTTCCCGTATTTTATTTCCATGCAGTTTATTTTCAGCATTATATTATATCCTTATTGTGCTGTTGTGGGAGGGGATTGATTCTGATGAGTGATAAGTCGGACCTGGGCTTGAGTTTGCACATAGACTTAGAAGTCGAGAGTAGTGATTAGCCTGCTTGCTTTCGCACCAGCTAGCCGCGAAATCTGCGCTCGGATGAGATTCTCTTTGATGCTTCTTGCCTGGCCCTTAGGGCTCGACAAGTTGTCTGACCCGAGGATTGTCGACTCTGGGGACCTATCATTTGGGATTCAACTAAGTGAGGCCGCTTCAAGGGATGATGATGCCACACCTTCTGGGTATCGTATCATCGCTCTTGAAAGTCTGTGACGTTAAACCCGCATAGGATGTCGTACCTTATCAGTGGATAGGTCCATACCTGTGAGAGGGATTGGGTTATGCAGGAAACCATAGCTCCAGATCACCCGGTTTTCTCTATTCTGGGTTTGATATCAGAGGTCTTCAGTATCAGTGATCTATGTCATGCAGTGATATATGTTATGCAAAGGCGAAGCTCTGGTTATTCTCAAGCTACAGCACACTCAGCTTCTGATTATTATTGCTATAGCACAGCACAGCTACCTTGATCCCCTATAGCATCCTTGCATTTTTGCATTTCTCATCTGCATTGATTACATGACATTGCATAACATTGCAGGTGTATATTCCCTTTGATTCTAGCTATCTCGCTTGCCGTCATTCGTGCTCATATACTTGTGCTTGTAACTACCTATGTGGTCTTCCATCTGTATATGAGGAGTTTTTTACTATTGCTGTCTGAGGGGTTTCCATTGTCATGTGTTTCACCCGAACTAGAATCAAGGGAAATATTCCATATGCATATATACATTGTTAGCATTTTGCGTATTTTTCTTTGTGTTTGCAGGTACCTTCTTAAGCCTCGTTCTTATGTTCTGTTGTCTTTTCAGAGTTGTTTCAGGATTCTTGACCAGAGACTTCACCGGTATCCTACTAGAAACAATCTCAAGAAAGCCATGGATCACGTTCAGACTGAGATGCAAGAGATGAGGGAGCGCATGACTCAGCTCATGGAAGTTATGCAAGGTGTGGCTCAATGACAGGAGTAACTGAGAACAATGGTCCAGCCCTGGTAGCTATGGTTGATCTTAATGGAGTTCTTCACGAAGGTATTGCTGCTAATACTCCCCGCAACGATACAGAAATTCCTAACGCCACTGTTGTGCCTACCGGATGCACCCCAACTGCTGCAGGGGCCGGGAATGGTAGTGATGTTGGCGTCCGCCACGCTGGTCTGGGTAATGCTGCTGGTAATGCAAGTTTGGGTAATGCTGGTAACGCATGTCTTGGTAATACTGTTAACTTGGGTTGTGGTAATGGTACTCATAATGATGGGTTTGGACCTGGTGCTGCTAACCATGGTCTTGGTAACGCTGGGTATGGTTACACCGTCAATCGAAACGTCTATGGTCCGGAGGGTGCCTACGCAGGGTATGGCAATGGGGACCAACGATGGAATGAAGATCATCAGGACGACGTGTTCTCTATGAGGGATGTAGGCGCTGAGTTGCCTGCTAAAGCTGATCGTAGATTCAGAATGCTGGAGGAACAGATGAGGAATATAACAAATCAGAACTACATGGGGCTCGACATGGCCAATTTAGGGCTGATCCCTGATTTATGAGTGCCGTACAAGTTCAAAGTTCCTACCTTCGATAAATACAAAGGTGTCACTTGCCCGAGGGTGCACATACGTTCATACTACAGAAAAATGTCAGCCTATTCAAATGATGAGAAGATGCTCATGCATTTTTTCCAGGATAGCCTGTCAGGGTCGTCGCTTGAATGGTATATGGGTTTGGAACCCTCTCAGGTTCGCAGTTGGAAGGGTTTGGCTGAAGCATTCGTGAAGCATTACCAGTACAATAGTGACCTTGCTCCCAACAGGGTCCAGCTTCAGAATGTCGTCCAAAAGAACGGGGAATCTTTCAAAGAGTACGCCCAGAGGTGGCGTGAGCTTGCAGCCAGAGTGCAACCCCCAATGGTAGAGAGAAAGTTGATTGACTTGTTTGTATCGACGTTATCTGGGATGTACTATGAAAAGATCGTCAACTGTATGTCCGGGAGTTTCTCTGACCTTGTCATCACTGGTGAGCGTATAGAAAACGGCATCAAGATTGGGAAAATTCAGGCTGTAGAAGTACCTTCGTCAGGTGGAGGAAAGAAAGTGTTCGGAAATAAGAAGCGTGAAGGCGACGCTAATTCTGTATCAAACTCTCGGGGTAGAGGCAGAGTTAGATATCAAGATCAGTGTCAACATCATCAGGTTGCAAGTGTTATCATTCCGATACCACCACAACAACAACAACCACAACAGCAGCAGAATCAACAGGGCGACAGGAAGTACCAGAATTCGAGGGGAGCAAATAGAGTATTCGATACGCCGCCAATGCCGTACTCCCAGATGCTTCAGACGTTACTACAACTGCAGTTAATCTAGAAGAGAACCTTGGCCCCTCTAACAGGCCGACCACCACCTGGCTATGTTGCAAATGCCCGCTGCGAATTCCACTCGGGGGCACCCGGGCACAGCATTGACGATTGTAAGGCTTTTAAGCACAAGCTGCAAGATTTAATTGACAGTAAAGCCATAGACTTCTCGCATGAAGCGCCCAACGTGGTACAGTGTCCTCTACCAAACCACGGATAAGCCGGAAGCGGCTGAGTAGCCCACAAGTCAAGACACAAGAAGCCCAGTTCTCAGAAGCTAGCAATTTTCAATTTTATCATGTCATTTCTTTGCATTTGTAGTTTCTTTCCTGTCTACGTGCAATTTTTGCTCGTAAAACTTGTCGTTTCTCAATTGATATTGATAATGAAATAAATATGCATGTTTTGAATTAATCCATTCGTGTTCACTTTATTGCTTTCTTTTATTTCAAACGCTTGTTTAAGTGGAATCCGGGGAGGATGACGAAATCGAAGAATGCATGAGCTGCCGATTGTATGCTCTTGGATAGAAAAACCTGTTGACGATATACAGGCATTGTTTCAAATCCATAAACACCGGAGATATAAGGGAAGATAATCCCTTGTCAACCCCGTTGAGCCTTGTATTAGGAGTTTCTTTCTGAAAATGAAAAACCCTCAATCTTAACCTGGGGCAGGGTAGGCGTCAGTTAATTTGACCAAGCGTCCGAATTGCAAAAGGAATGTCCGTTCAAGGATAAATCACACCTGTATAGGTCGTGCCTAAAGGACCACAATGGTTAAACCTTGCCGATAAGGAGTGAAACAGTCACAATCTCTTTTAACAAGTCAGATAAGCCGGTGTCACATGATTTGTTCAAAAAGAAAAAATCAAAAGAAAAAGCCCGCTAAGTCGAATCTTGGGAACAAGCGACTTAGGCAAAACTCAGGGTATCCCGCTGGACTTCAAAATCAGAAACCCAAAAGAGTTAGTCCAGGCAAAAATTAGGGAACGGAAAAAGCGAAAAAAAACGAAAAGGATTACGAGAGAAAAATCCTCAAGCAAGAACGAAATCGTGTGACTCCAGGCACTACGAAGACGGAAAGGGAATGACTGTCACTTCAGAAAGCATGTGATTTCCTGAACCATCACTCCTATCATTCCACCTTTGAAAGGTGAACGCTAAGGTCGAATTAGCTGAACATAAGATTGGAGAACATCAAGGAGAATGGGTGGGTTAAAATGAATTTTGAGCCTTATATACTTCCTTGTTAACCGTGAACCCGACCACGTTACAACCTTCAAAAGTCCTAATTGAAACAGGTTTAGTTCGAGAGCATACTTCGGTAAAGATCGCATCGAAATTGACTCCAAAAAGGATTCCTCTTACAACGTTGTATTAATTTTGACACTTTGATAATTGATCCGTTCATTATATGTCATAAATATTTCTAGTGAAAAGGATTGGGTTTTGAAGAAAAAATTATCATATGCATTGCATTTAATATATCTTTTATGCAGAACAACTTGTTTTACTTGCGAGTAAGCGCTCGACCGCAGGAAAGTTTCCACAGTGGAAAGTTTGATCAGGATAGAATGTAGAACGCCTGAATACTCTGTTGAGCTGTGGCCATCTATATCAAATAACCCCCAGTAAGGTCATCCATCCAAGAATCAGTTAATCTGGGGCAATCAGGTCGAGATTTGGTAAATCTCTCGCAATCGGGGGTACCGCTCCGCAAACTAGTCAATTAGAGGCAAAGCCATTACAAGGCTGGGGCATGCCACCCTATGAGGAAAAGAATTTGTTTCTCTCCATATCTCTAGAGCTTATCCGAACTATTCAACCGAGGATCCTCTCACGGTCCAGATCCTGGGGCAAGCCATCTCAGGGGTCATTTCATGGCATATTTTCTTCTCAGCGTAGACCTTCCCAAGAATCAGACTGGGGCAGGGGCATTACGCTTGGGGCGATTTCTCAGAGAGATTCGGATGAAGCTCATTTTTCCAACAATCAAAGATCATTCCCCAGCAGTTGGTCAGGCGTACCTCTAATCCCCACAGAGTACGAGTATGGGTTTGTTCCCCAGCGAGTCGAGATCAGATTTCTCTCCACCAGGCATGTGTGGAATATCCTCCGATAGGGCGTTCGTGACCCCAACAGTGTAACGTGTGTTCCAGGGAGGTCATGCATGACATTTACTCCGTTCCTCAGCAAGAGTTGCTCATCACCAGCAGAGACTTGTTCATCTCCAGTAAAATTTGTAACTCTAGGTTTGTTGGTATGTCCCTCAGCAGAGTTGTGATCGTATCCTCCAAAGTTGTTCAGAGTTTTTCTCCCCAGCATGTAGCTGTAGTATTCAGACATCAGTTTTTATGTTGAGTATTCAGGCTCCGGTCAGTACGTGGAGTGTTCAGACTCCGGTAAAATCAAGCAAGGGTCCAGACCCCTATTAGTGTTTGTGCCTATTCCGTCGAGTATCCAGGCTCCGGTAATCTCCAGTGTGCATTGATTCTTTCTCTCGTCGAGTATGCGGACTCCGGTAAAGATTTTGTAAGGTGATCTTGATAAGTATTTGTAGTATTCTCTTACCAATTTGTATCTTCGTCGAGTATCCAGGCTCCGATTTGTTTGCTTCGTCGAGTTTTCAGACTCCGGTGTGTTTTCGTTGAGTATACAGGCTCCGATTTGTTGCTTCGTTGAGTATCCAGGCTCCGGTGCGTCTTTGTCCGTAGAGTATTCAGACTCCGGTTTGTTGCTTCGTTGAGTATCCAGGCTCTGGTGTATTTTCGTTGAGTGTTCAGACTCCGGTTTGCTGCTTCGTTGAGTGTTCAGACTCCGATATGTTTTCGTCGAGCATCCAGGCTCCGATTTGTAGTTTCGTCGAGTATCCAGGCTCTGGTGTGTTTTTGTTGAGTGTTCAGACTCCAGTGTGTTTTCGTCGAGCATCCAGGCTCCGATTGGTAGCTTCATTGAGTATCCAGGCTCCGGTGTATTTTCGTTGAGTGTTCAGACTCCGGTTTGCTGCTTCGTTGAGTATCCAGGCTCCGATTTGTAGTTTCGTCAAGTTCTCAGACTCCGATGTGTTACGTTGAGTGTCAAAGCCCCGGCTCCTCCGTTGAATATCCAGATTCTGGTGAAATTCCCAATTTGTAACGTTTTGCTTTGTCCGTTAAGTGTTCGGACTCCGATAAAGGCAGTTGGGTATACAGATCCTAGTAAGTGTTGCGATAGTACTCTCTCTCCGTTGAATGTCCAGATTCCGGTGAATGTTCAGTTTGTGATGTATTGCTTCGTCCGTCGAGTATCCAGGCTCCAGTAAATCCCCAGTAAAATCACCAGTTACGTCGAGCATCCAGGCTCCGGTCAGTGCGTTGAGTATCCAGATTCCGACAGGTTTTGATGTGGTTCTATCGTATGTTGAGTATCCAGATTCCGACGATTCGAAAGATTGTTCTTTGGCCCAGGTGGTGTTCAGACTAAGGCAAATTACGTGTTTCCTAAAGCAGAGTTACTTGATTAAGTTTCTCTTTCCCTCGACGGATGTTCAAGATGTTCATTATGTTTGTTTTCTTCGGAGATTCTATCCCAATCAAAGTTTGCAGTTTATTTCTGCGGTTGGCAAATTTCTGGGTTCTTTTGCTATTCAACCGTCTTTTACCTTGATTGATTGAAAGTCGTTCGCTTTTCACTCATTCAGGTCCAAGCCGCTTGAATAGGGGCAGCTGTTGCACCCCAAAATTTGCCCAACCTTTTCCTTCTTGTTTTTGCATTAGCATAACATCATCATAGCATTATCATAGCATTGCATTAGCATTTATGCAGGGGATCAAGTGTGATATACATCGAGAGAGGCCTATCTAGAGGTTTTATTCGAGCTTGAGGAATCACTAAAGTCACCAGGAAGTGGTTCATGCCCTTGAGAAGTTCAGATGCTTGTGTGGGGTTCATCCCCTGACTTAGAGGTCAACTGAAGATTATCAATGACTTGGGAAACTATGATTACAGGTCATAAAATTTCAAGTCCAGTTCACCATTTTTCATAACTCAGATGAACTTTTTTCCAACAAGAAAGTTGCTCCGAATGGCATCATTGGGTCAACTAAACCTCAAGGTTTTAATGGGTTAGCTCATGGTGGAAGTTTGATAAAAGTCACTTTGGTGAAAACATGTGAAAAGGCATAGTTTGGTATTTCTTCAAAATTTAATCAAATAAGTCCATGTTTGTACTTATTTTGAGTGGAAATCTCATTTTAAGAACAATGGCAACATTACTCTTTTCATTTGGAGCTTTTATCATGACCTATTTCAAGTTTTCTTCACAACTAAGTAATATAATGGATCTTGGGCTTGGGCTTAGAAACAAGGGACTATTTTGGGCCTTAGATTTTCCTTATGGTGCAAGGGATATAAAAAACCAAAACCAAGGCAATTGAACTTCTTCCATGATCATTTTTCACACTTTCACATTTTGAAAAAATCTCACATTCTTCACCACTTTTCCTTATTCACCCTAATTGAAAATCTCAAAAATTCAATTCTTTCTTTCTCCCATTTTTTGTCCATTCTTTCATTGCAAATCAATTCCATATACTTTCTACAATTGATTCCACCATTTTTTAGCCATTTTTGGTGCAAGAACAAGCTTATAGCAATTGGAAAAAGTGGTGTTCATGTCAAAATCGAATTCTGTTTCTCACTTCGTTTCAAGCATTTTCTTTGATCCTAATACCTCTACCAAGGATTATTGAAGGTTTCTACATAATTTTCCAAAGAAATTCGTGCTCCATTGAAGCTCAAAAGAGTCATTTTCGGAGGTATAAAGAATTCACCATAACTCATGATTTATGAGTCTTTCTTGCATTATTGTTGTTGCATTACATTGCTCTCATCTCCTACATGGATTCTAGTACAAAAAAGATGGTTTTTATGACAATTTGGTGTTCTTGAAAGTTTGAGATTCATATACGGTTTTTGAGTTAGAGGCCATTTCAAGGGAAAATAATGGTATATAAGAATTCCCCACGAAATTTCATGCAATTTTGGTTCAAAAAAATCTGGATTTGGACAAGTATTGAGAGAGTTAGAGGCATATGAACTTTTCCGGCCACCATGCTCTCATTTCCGGCCGCCACAAGCTTCAAATGCTGCATTTTCCCTCTCATTTTTCATTCAATTGGAGAAGACATACAGCCATCGTTTGATCAATGCAAAAGAATGGACTTAGTCATCTAATCCGAGGGCAAGGTGCTATGCCACATCGCCAGGGCCAAAACACGGTCGTTTTGGTCACGCAGGGGGCTGGGAGAACATGGGTTCGATCCCTCCCCCTGCCACTTTTATTTATTTTCACTATTTCTTATGTTTCTCATGTGTTCATGCTATTCCATTTCCTTTTATTTTTCTTTCTTTTTTACATGCTTATTCAAATAATCATAAAATATAGTATATTTGGTCTTTTTGATCCCAATTTTTTGTGCTGAATCTTTGAAATGTCTAGAATTTTATAGAATTGGAATTATAATTTTATCATGTTCTGACATTTTCTTTGGAATTTTTACATTTGGTGTGTCACAAAAATGTCAATACTTGTGTCATGATTTTGTTGAATTTCTTTGATCCATCAATATGTCATTTCAAGGCCTAACCTTTTTCAGGGATCTCATACACATGTTGAGGTATTGTGATATATTTTTTGTGGGAATTTTATTGTACAATTTTAGTTGGTTTTGGATGCTTTCTTTAACATGCTCCATTTTAACCTTTCTTTTGGTATACATGACATAGTTTCAACTTGTTCGGCCATTTCTCTTTGGATATTTTTGTTGTATCTCTCACCCCTGGTTTGTGGCTTGATGTAGGGCATTGGAGATTTTTATTTGATTTTTTTGGCACCTTTTGCTATTTTTCTTTATTTTTGTATTCGGACTTGTAATTTGGACATTCGAACGGACTTTGGTTTCATTTCGGCTCCAACGGCCTCGATTTGTTTGTGTGGTGAACGATAGGGTTATTATTTCTTGTTATAGACATTATACAGGATATGTAGATCATTGATTGGCTTGTTTTATCATACATGAATTGCCCATTAGGTTCCATATTTCCATGATAATGCGTTATGATTCCTAATCGTAGTATACGTATGTCATTCGTAGGTTTTATTGCCTCGTATCACTTTATAATCACTTGTGGCCAAGATTGCATGTTTAAAATAGGCTACCTTCCATTCATTATGGGCTTGAGGTTGAGATGACTTGCTCCCTCACTTGCATTCCATGTTTACTGTTATGAATCCGCATTTCCTGTATGCTGTTTATTTCATCTGTTTTCTGTTGCTTCCTTTGCCTTTCCCTTAGGAGCTCCATTATTTCTTGTTGAAGATAGAATGTGATAGATATTAGGCTTTGCAACCATGTATGACAACATTAGGGTAGTCTTCCCCTTTGCAAACTTCAACCATAGGACGAACATTGCATGCTAACATTTAGGGCTGTGTAGTTTCCCTTAGAAGTCTGTTTCTCTTCTTTTCTTCAAATCCCATTAAAACACTTAATAAGGCTAGTGAATATTGTGTTGTGAGCCTTAAGCATGGGAAGTGATGGTTGGGGGGCCACCTCTTAACTGTCTAGAGTGTTTAGTATACGTCCTTAGGACGATATGCGACGCATTCGATCCTGAGTTTGAGACTTCAATACAATGTGCACTCCAAAACATTAATCAAAACATTTCTTCATAAAAGACATAAAACAAACATTCAACTTATTTTTGTCCTCTTGGACTTTAATCTTTAGAGGTAATTTTCTTAAAGAGAGTTTCGTTAACTCTCGGTTCTCCCGCAAACGGTAACGCCTAGGTCTCCAATGGTCGAGCTGCATACACCAAACTGCTAGAACCGATTGTTAACCCTACTCGGGTTAAAAACAACTTGAACCAAACCTGTGGTCTAGTTAGCCCGAACTACGTTTGCTATGATCTTTCATACCAGATGAAAGTACGTAGGCACAAGATGTGATATCTCAGCGAGCAACCTTCCCCCCTTAACCCGTAGTTAGGCAAACTACGTTGACTCTGATTTCTCGTTCCAGACGGGAATACGTAGGCATAGAACTGCTGTGTTCTGTCGAGTCACTTTTCTTTTCTTTTGTCCTTAAACCATTAGCATAGATACTAAACATACCCTTATTAGATAAACAACAAGCGTGGATCCCATCGAGTACGATGGACGTGAGGGGTGCTAATACCTTCCCCTTGCGTAACCGACTCCCGAATCCAGGACTTGGTTGCGATGACCATTCCTTTTCCCTCTTTCTGTTAGGTTTTCTCTGAGCATTTCCTTTCCCTCCTTTGGGATAAATAACGCACGGTGGCGACTCTTCTGTTATGTCGGCGCCGATTTTCGCAGTAGCGACAGCTGGCAACTCTGCTGGGGATACTTTATAGCTACAGGGGAATTTTCCCATCCCCTACGCTGGGACCGTTCTCCCATCCCCTAGGCGAGTCAGTCCTAGCGCTTGGTTGTTTATCTTTTGGGTTTTGTACATACCTGTTGTACCTTAGCTTTACTTTCCCGTATTTTATTTCCATGCAGTTTATTTTCAGCATTATATTATATCCTTATTGTGCTGTTGTGGGAGGGGATTGATTCTGATGAGTGATAAGTCGGACCTGGGCTTGAGTTTGCACATAGACTTAGAAGTCGAGAGTAGTGATTAGCCTGCTTGCTTTCGCACCAGCTAGCCGCGAAATCTGCGCTCGGATGAGATTCTCTTTGATGCTTCTTGCCTGGCCCTTAGGGCTCGACAAGTTGTCTGACCCGAGGATTGTCGACTCTGGGGACCTATCATTTGGGATTCAACTAAGTGAGGCCGCTTCAAGGGATGATGATGCCACACCTTCTGGGTATCGTATCATCGCTCTTGAAAGTCTGTGACGTTAAACCCGCATAGGATGTCGTACCTTATCAGTGGATAGGTCCATACCTGTGAGAGGGATTGGGTTATGCAGGAAACCATAGCTCCAGATCACCCGGTTTTCTCTATAGTGTGAACTTCTGGGTTTGATATCAGAGGTCTTCAGTATCAGTGATCTATGTCATGCAGTGATATATGTTATGCAAAGGCGAAGCTCTGGTTATTCTCAAGCTACAG
>CAWUDS030006317.1:0-14949 GCA_963859935.3 Lathyrus sativus | reverse complement strand
GGATTGTGTTATCTGTGCTGAGAGAGAAGCAGTTGTTCGCGAAGCTTTCTAAGTGTGAGTTTTGGTTGAAGGAAGTTAGTTTCCTTGGTCATGTGATCTCGAGTAATGGTGTTGCGGTTGATCCGTCGAAGGTTGAAGCGGTGTCGCAATGGGAGACTCCGAAGTCAGTTTTTGAGATCAGAAGTTTTCTTGGTTTAGCCGGTTATTATCGGAAGTTTATTGAAGGATTCGCTAAGTTATCGTTGCCGTTGACGCAGTTGACTAGGAAAGGTCAAGCCTTTGTTTGGGACGCCAAGTGTGAAGCGAGTTTTCAAGAACTTAAGCGAAGGTTGACGACAGCTCCTGTTTTGATTCTGCCAAATCCGGAAGAACCATTCGTTGTGTATTGTGATGCTTCTTTGATGGGTTTAGGAGGTGTGTTGATGCAGAATAACCAAGTTGTGGCTTATGCTTCAAGGCAACTCAAAGTGCATGAGAAGAATTATCCGACGCATGACTTAGAGTTGGCCGCCGTTGTGTTCGTGTTGAAGCTTGGAGGCATTATTTGTTTGGTGCGAGGTTTGAAGTGTTTAGTGACCACAAGAGTTTGAGGTATCTTTTTGATCAAAAGGAATTGAATGCAAGACAAAGAAGATGGCTTGAACTTTTGAAGGATTATGATTTTGGCTTGAACTACATCCGGGTAAAGCGAATGTAGTAGCGGATGCATTGAGTCGGAAATCATTGCATATGTCGGCGTTGATGGTGAAAGAGTTAGAATTGGTCGAGCAATTTCGAGATTTGAGTTTGATATGTGAGAGAACTTCTTTTGGATTTAAGTTGGGTATGTTAAAGCTTACGAGTGGTATTTTGGACGAAATTCGAGAAGGACAGAAATCGGATTTGAGCTTAGTTGATCGGTTGACTTTAATCAACCAAGGCCAAGGTGGTGATTTTCGGATTGATGAGAATGGTATTATGAGATGTCGGGATCGAGTTTGTGTTCCAAATGTGGTTGAGCTGAAAAAGAGTATCCTTGAGGAAGGACATCGTAGCGGATTGAGTATTCATCGGGTGCTACTAAGATGTATCAGGATTTGAGGAAAGTATTTTGGTGGCCTAGTATGAAGAAGGATATTGCGGAATTTGTGTATTCTTGTTTGACTTGCCAGAAGTCAAAGATTGAGCATCAGAAGCCATCGGGTTTGATGAAGCCGTTGTTTATTCCTGAGTGGAAATGGGATAGTATCTCCATGGATTTTGTATCGGGTTTGCCGAGGACGCCGAGTAATTTTGAGGCTGTTTGGGTTATCGTGGATAGGTTGACTAAATCTGCTCACTTTATTCCTATGCGTATGGATTACCCTTTGGAGAAGTTGGCTAAGTTGTATATTGAGAGGATTGTGTGTCTGCATGGTATTCCGTTAAGTATTGTTTCGGATAGAGATCCGCGGTTTACTTCGAGATTTTGGGAGAGCCTGCAGAGTGCTTTGGGTACTAAGTTGCGTTTGAGTTCAGCGTATCATCCTCAGACTGATGGTCAGACGGAGAGGACGATTCAGTCGCTTGAAGATCTTTTGAGAGCTTGTGTATTGGAAAAAGGAGGAGCTTGGGATAGCTACTTGCCTTTGATTGAGTTTACCTACAACAACAGTTTCCATTCGAGTATTGGTATGGCACCATTTGAGGCGTTGTATGGTAGGAGGTGTAGGACACCATTGTGTTGGTTCGAGTCCGGAGAGAGTTCGGTTGTTGGACCCGAGTTAGTTCAACAGACTACTGATAAGATTAAGATGATTCAAGAGAAGATGAGAGTTGCTCAGAGTCGTCAGAAGAGTTATTATGACAAGAGGAGGAAGGCACTTGAATTTCAAGAGGGAGATCATGTGTTTCTTCGAGTCACTCCGATGACAGGTGTTGGTAGGGCACTGAAGTCGCGCAAGTTGTCGCCGCGTTTCATTGGTCCTTATCAGATTTTGCAAAGGATAGGAGAAGTCGCCTATCGTGTGGCTTTACCACCGTCGCTTGCTAATCTTCATGACGTATTCCATGTATCTCAGTTGAGGAAATACATTGCGGATCCGTCTCATGTAGTCCAAGTAGATGATGTGCAGGTGAGAGATAACCTGACTGTTGAGGCATCACCTATGCGGATTGAGGATCGGAAATTGAAGCAGCTTCGAGGTAAAGAGATTGCTTTAGTAAAGGTCGCTTGGGGAGGACCGGCTGGTGGAAATGTTACTTGGGAGCTTGAGAGTCGGATGAAAGAGTCTTATCCAGAACTGTTTGAATCAGGTAACATTTTCGAGGACGAAAATTCCTAAAGTGGGGGAGGGTTGTAACAGCCCAAATTTCATTAAATAATTAATTGTAGTAACTAATTTATCTAGTGGGATTTTATTAATGTTGGAAATTAATTTTTATTAATTGGATTAATAGAGAATTGAGAAGGAAATTGGAAGGAAGGAAAATGAAGGAAATACATATAAGAGAGAAAAGAAAAGAAAAGAAGGATAGAAAACATTTGGAAAGAAAGAGGAAAGAAGAAGAAAGGAGAGAAAGAGAAGAGAAGAAGAGGGAAAGTGGAAATCATCAAGAACCAACATCAAAGCTCCGATTAATCGAGGTAAGGGTGAGAAATGTTTCTATTTGATCATTGTATGATGTTATGTATGTTGGGTTGGGGTTTTGGTAGAGTTTTCATCACTTTCCAATTAGGGCAAAAGTTGGAATAATCGGTAGATTGATGATTTAATCGGTTGGAACTTGGAAATAATGCCGTAGAATAGTCGGGTAACATGAGGGTATGATGTTTGTACTGATTTTGTTGTGTGAGAAGTTGGATGATGGTGGATTGTGGAGGAGGAACAGAATAGGGTTCTGTTCTGCGCAGGTTCGCTGGCTCTCGCCAGGCGAGCGAAGGCGAAGCCTAGCGGATGTTGGCGAATAATTATATTTAAGTCCCAGTAGACTTCGCTGGTGGGCTCGCCAGGCGAAGTGGGATGGCGAAGGTTCGCCCAGCGAAGGTGCTGGCGAATGGTGGCGAATGAAGTCAGTAGCTACTGGCTTGGGCTCGCTGGGAAGTCTCGCCAGGCGAAGCCTAGCGAGTGTTCGCTGAGAGAGTTCGCCAGGCGAAGGCCAGGCGAAGGTTCGCTGCGAGGGTTCGCCAGCGAATGAAGGCGAATGTGGCAGTACATTTCCTTTGCTGTGTTATCCAAATGGTGATTGTTTGGTTGATTCGTATATGTTTATACTTCTATGTTATGAATGAGTATGTGAACTATTACGATAACATGTGCTGTGGGTAGCCTTAGGGCGTGAATCCTAGAGTTGTGGATGTTTGATTGTTGTGTACAATTATGTAATGAGTATGCATGAGAACATTTTGAATATGTGTGCATAACTTATAATTGTATGATTGGTATTGTAATGAGAATACCTTGATTTTTGTGATAATTAGAGACACATGGGAATACAATGAGAAATGTATGTGTATCGTCTAATGAATTGCGGGCGCATATATGTATGCGATTGTGGTGTGAATGCATGGGAACATATGTGATATGTGTGCATTGTTGTTGAATATGATGATGTGTGAAATGAATACATTGATAAATGTTTGATATATGTTGTATGTACAATCATTGTGTAATTCTTGAAGTGATGAATTATGTAAATGCATGAGATTAAGATGTCGGTCTTAAGTGCATTTGTTGTGGTTGATTGTACATGCATCATTTAGTCAAGAGGCAATGTCTGTTAGTTTCGTGGAAACTAGTGGCTTGTCCCAAACCTAGAAGTGTGGGTTTGAAGGCTTAGAGGACGGGCCTTTGTGGTTATCGGTCTAGAAGTGTGGACCCGGTTTAATGTAAAAACCGAAAAAAGATAACGGGTTATCGGTCTAGAAGTGTGGACCCGGTTTAATGTAAAAACCGAAAAAAAAAAAGATAACGAGAGTCGGTACCGCATTGCATGAGTTGCATTGAGTTGTTGAGTCACATTGATATATGACATATGCATGAAGTGATGCTTATGTGTGGATGATGAGATTGTGGAAATTGTAAGTGTATACATAATGTGGGAAGGCTTGTGGATATCCATGTTTGTATATATACATGTGTGGTAATATATATGACTAAGAGAATGAAGTGTGGTGAGAAATGTGAATATGTGTTATATGATTACCTATATATATATAATCTTATGCTTTGATTATTATGGTTATATTTCTCACCCTTCTGCTGTTTTATAATGCTCTATGAGGCATTGCAGATTAGGATGCTGGAGTCCTTTTGTGAAGAATAGTCTTCATTCTTTTGAGTCTACTGCTCTGATATGTAACACCGGGTAGTTAGACTAGTATAGTCATTCTTTTGTGATACATTGCGGTGTATCAGCTGATGTGGTTTTGTAACCTAACTGATATGATATATATTAAACTGGATAGCTTATGTGTACGTGAATTAATATTTGGAACTGATCAAATGATTTTATCTTCCGCTTAAATTGAAAATGTTACATATTTTATGGAGCAAATTGTGAAAGTGTTTTATTGGTGAAATTGTGGCATTCTTCTTTATACCTGATTATAAAACCCTTTTTACTCTGATAACTTGTATGTGCTTAATTGTTTTATATGCAATTATTTGGGGTATAGAAGGGGGTGTTACAGCCACCGCTGGGCGTATTCCTTGAACCCTTCGTTGTTCCTTTGCGACAGATTATGCAGTTGGACTCGGTTAGGAGCCAAGTCGCTATTGTATTGGTAGTGGTGCACAAATGCTTCAACAAGGTCCTTCCACGTGCGCACACTGGTAGGCTCCAGACTCATGTACCATTCGAGGGATGGTCCGGACAGACTGTCTTGAAAGAAGTGCATCAGCAACTTCTCGTCCTCAGAATGAGCTGACATTTTTCTGTAATATGATCTCAGATGGACGCGAGGGCAAGTGGTGCCCTTGTACTTTTCAAAGTCAGGTACCTTGAACTTGGGAGGCACCTTAAAATCAACAATCAGTCCCAACTTGGACATATCAACACCCAGGGTGTTCTGGTTCTCGATATTTCTCATCTTATCCTCGAGTGCTTTGAACCTTAGACGTGCTTCAACATTCAGCTCTCCTTCAGCACCTCTCTGAGAGAACACATCGTCCTGACGATCTTCTAGCCATGGTTGAGGCCCAAATAGATTCCCAACACCTGCATTGTCGTTGGCTAGCCCAACATTGACATTAGCTTCCAGACTCCCATTACCGACGCCCGTCGTATTGCCGTTGAGTCCCATGTTAGCTATCACATTGCCGTTGGCACTGCCGTTCCCCCCGGTCACGGGGACGCCATTCTGTGGAGTTTCAACTGGTGGAGGAGTAGGCACGGTCCCACCATGGAGTACGCCATTGCTATCGACCCTTGAAATCAGAGGCTGAACCAAGGTTCTGAGCTGATCCTGGCCATTGGCGAACGCTTGCATGAGCTCCATGAAGCGATCCATTCTTTCGCGGAGTTCCTGAACATCAGTTTGCACTTGTTCCATGATTATGGTTTGATTTTCTCTGGTCGGATAGCGGTGAATAGGTCTCTGATCAATCCTGGAGCCACCTGAAACAACCTGGAAATACAAAAGGGTTAGGAAAAAACGACAAAGTGCTCGTTATGCGAATGCTTCATGCAAATGCAAATGTGTGTCTGTGCGTTAGGGAGATCTCCCCGATCCTAGTGCCTGAGTGCCAGTGCTGATAATAAGAGGTGTACTGAAGACCTTCGACTGAATCTTCCCATGCTCCTTCGCCGAAACAATCTTCTAACTTCCGCTTCTTGGATTCAAACGTCAGTTTGCGCTCCTTCAGGTTAGCGAGAGCCCTGTTGAGCTGGCCTTCGGCGGCGTATCTGCGAGCGGTTTCTTCATCAAACCTCTTCTCACTAGCCTTCACCTGGGCTTTCAGCTTGGAAATCTGTTACATCAGCTTATCCTCCCGCTCTTTCCTGGTGGCGAGGGAGGCCTTCCAGTGCTGGTTGAACTTGGATATCCTCCGATATGCTTCGTCCAAGTGCTGCTTCTTCGTAGCCAGTATGTTGTTGACAGCTTTGAAGTCTTGACCCATGCGTTCACGCTCGGCTATCTGCTTAGTCAAGTCTGTCCCCAGCTGGTTCACCAGCTCAGTTTGCCTTTTGAAAGAATGAACAACTTCGTTTCTCTCGCTTCTGAGTTGAGCCAATTCTTTCTCCAGTTCTTCATTTGCCCGCTTCAATTCATCTCGTTCAGCTAACACCTGATTATGCTGCTGAATGGGCACAATAGTAGGCTCTTCAATCATTGGAGGGCTTTCCGGCTTGGCAGGAAGAAACAGCATCCCTATAGCATCTGCTCTGGCTCTGATCCACGCCATATACAGAGGGTAGGCTTGGTTATTGCTTTTCCCCAGCAATGGTTTTCCCCTCTTACGGATACCATTCCAAGCGCGCTGAAGCTTAGATAACAGATCCCCCTCTAGAAGACCAGTGAGGTACAGAGATTCCTGCACCTCTCATCCTTCGGCGGAGCTGTCAAAGCATACGCGAACTGTCGGACCAGCAAAGACGGATTATAATTGATACAACCCTTCCTGCCTATCAAAGGCACGTTCGGAAACCCGCTGCAGCTGAAGATAATCTCGGTACCCAACCTGTCTCTGTCAAACCAGTCAATATCCTCTGCTGATAGACTCATCAAACGCTCGGACCACTCAGATGTGGATGCAAACGAAACAAAGGGACCCCTCTTGGGCAGATGACTATCAAGCCATTTATAAAGCAAGGGTACACAACATGAGACATTCTTGCCCCTTATGTTCTCGTTTTTGTAGTGGATGGAATGGTAGACATCTCCTATCAAGGTAGGGACTGGATTCCCTGAAGCAAAGATGCGGAAGGCGTCGAAGTCCACAAAGTCGGGCATATTGGGGAACAGAATGATGCCATATATGCACAGAGCGAGAATGGCGTTGAACACGACCCAACATCCGTCTTTGGCGCACTGCTGTGATTTTCCCACTAAGAACTGCAAGGAGAAGCCGGGAACCTTGTTCCAACTAGACAATACCAACTCGGAGGCATCCAGATGAAGTGAAGGATCTAGACTAGCCAGATCAGGCTCAGCATCCATATGAACAAAAGGCATCTGCCTTTTGATAGGCACACCTGACAAATCAGCATATTCCTCTAGTGTGGGTGCGAGAACAAAATCTTGGAAAGTAAAGCATCTCAACGGAGGGTCATAGAACTGCAGCAGAGCGTGCAACCCATTCAACTCGAACGCAGAAGGTTTACGAACCAAACTGAGCAATTTGCCGTAAGATTTTCTGAACTCATCTCTCACAGAATCATCTTCTAAAGCAATCAAACCAGTCAGCTGAACCACATCAGGGGCAGGGAGCTTGTAAGCCACGGTCTTCCTCAGAGAACCCATAATAATACAATAGGAGGCAAGAAATCCTGGATCGGGGAAAACAGTACCTGCAACACAGACACACGTTAATGAAATGCAAATGAGTATGCAAAGCAATTTAAAATGCAATCATGCAGCAGGAGATCAAGGCAACTCTGCTGTGGAGATTCTGCATCAACAAAACCATAATCCCGCTCTGTCAAGAACAACCACCACATCTGATAATAAGAAGATCCTGGTATCGGGCCACAAATTTGCTCTGTCAAGAACAACCATATATAGGACCATAAATCTGCTCTGTCAAGAACAACCATCTGATAATAAGGACCTCTGATACAGGACCCTAACTCTGCTCTGTCAAGAACAACCACCTGATAATAAGGACCTCTGATACAGGACCCTAACTCTGCTCTGTCAAGAACAACCACCTAATAATAAGGACCTCTGATACAGGACCCTAACTCTGCTCTGTCAAGAACAACCATACATCTGCTGATGAGATCCTCAGACCCCAATCATAAACCTGCTCTGTCAAGAACAAATCATACATATGAATATAAGGCCCTCTGATATGGGACTAAAACTCTGCTCTGTCAAGAACAATCATACATCTGCTGATAAGGACCTCTGATACAGGACCAAAACTCTGCTCTGTCAAGAACAATCATACGTCTGCTGATAAGGACCTCTGATACAGGACCAAAACTCTGCTCTGTCAAGAACAAACATCTGATAATGAGATCTTCAGACCCCAGTCATAAACCTGCTCTGTCAAGAACAAACATCTGGTAATGAGATCCTCTGATCCCAATCAAAGCTGATTCACTATCAAGAAAACCAGGTAGTCTGACGGTCAAAGTTTCCTGCAATAAACCCAACCCTGCTCACAGGTATGGACCTAAACTGACTCAAGTTCGGCATCCTATGCGTTCATCAGCGTCACAGACATTCAAGAGGGGTGATACGATACCCAGAAGGTGTGGCATCACCAGCTCATGAAGCGGCCTCACTCGGCTGAATCACAAATGATCGGTCCCCAGAGTCGACAATCCTCCAAACCAACAACCCCTTCAACCCAAAGGGTTGAAAAAGAAGCCAACCGAGTGAACCTCGTCTGAGCGTGGATTTCATGAGACACTAGTGCCTGCCAAGCAAGCACGCGCCCACTAATTTCCACAACTAATGCTATGTTCACTCAAGCCTGGGTCTGGCTTCTCACTCATCAGAATGCCCCTCCCACAACAGCACAGATAATCATATCATACTGAAAATAAAGTGCGGGAAATAAAATGCGATAAATAAACACAACTCAACAAGTAATCATACAAGCGCTAGGATTGACTCTCGCAGGGGATGTCGGATCCCCAAACTGACTCGCATACGGGACGTTGGATCCCAGGAAACTATAGAGTCCCCAGCAGAGTCGCCAGCTGTCGCTTCCGCAAAAGTAAGGTGCCGGCAAAACAGAAGAGTTGCCACCTTTCGTTATTTATCCCTCGGAACGGGAAAGGAAATGATCGGAAAAACCTGACGAAAAGGTATAAGACAAGGTCGTCGCAACCGTTGTCTGGGTTCGGGAGTCGGTTACGCAAGGGGAAGGTATTAGCACCCCTCACGTCCGTCGTACTCGACGGGATCCACGCTTGTTGTGTTTACTGGACGAGTTAGTTTATCTATCTACCTATCAAGGCTGGCTTAAATAGAAAAGAAAATGACTCGGCAAAGCGTCGCGCTTTATGCCTACGTATTCTCATCAGAGAATGAGAAATCAGAGTCAATGTAGTTCGGCCAACTACGGGTTACGGGGAAGGTGGCTCGCCAATACGTCAGTATTGTGCCTACGTACTCTCAACAGGTATGAGAGATCAGAGCTTACGTAGTTCGGGGTAATACGGATTACGGAGATTCAGATTCATCTGTTTTATCGAGTAGGGTTAAACAACAGTTCCAGCAGTTAGGGACAAAGCCTGTTTGCGATGGCGTTGAAGTTTAACGACACTCTTTTCTTCAGAAAAGCTTTCCTTTGAATTATGGGCCCACGGGGCAAAAAGGTTTGAAGTTTGTTTCTGTCTTTTACGAAAGAACTGTTTTTTATGATTGTTTGCAATTTCAATCGCACTAAAGACTATGACCTGAGAGTGAATGCGCCGCATGTCACCTAAAGGGTACCATACTAAACATCCAGACTGTTGAAAAGAAGCTCTCCAACAATCCTTTCTCAGATAGCTTAAGGCTCGTAACGTACAAAAGAAACCATTCATGATTACTATATTTTAAGTTGTTTTGAGATGAGAAGAGAACAGGCTCAACTAAAGGGAAACTATCAAGTCCTACTGTTGTCATGCCAAGGATTCATCCTATGGTTGAAGTTTGAAACAGGGAACTCCTAGAAGTTGTCATGCATAGGTTTCAACCTAAACTTCTATCATCACTTCCTTATCAAAGGAACTGAGATTCCTAAGGGATCATGTCAATGATAAACAGAAACAGATAAAGCATCAGCTTAAATAGTAAACAGTAATACAGTAAAATGCATGCAATGCAAGTGAGGGAGGAAATGTGTGTGGGGCATCAACCTCCACAAGCTCATCTCAACCTCAAGTCAGAATGAATAACAGTAATCATACAACATAAACAACATGCTATCAAGCAGAATATAATAACAACTGTAATCATACAGAGGACATAAAATGCTATCAAGCAAAATAAACCACATGGGCAAGGGAGCAGGGCTCTACCGAATACCCGCAAGCAAAGCCATACAGTAACCATACAAGCAGAGGGAGCAACTCAACCTCTAGTGCAATCATGCTCCTAGTTTAAAGTCATTCTAGATATGAACTTATTCTAATGCATCAAGCAAGTCAAACAAGACACATCAGCACAGAAAAGAAAACAGACAAGAAAGCAGATCAACCCCTCTCTCACTCCAAGCTTCAGCTCTTCTGATAACAACTCAGTCTTCAGACTTCAATCACCCTTCAAGGTTATCATCCTTCATGACAAATATCAATTTGCTTCCTCAGGTTTCAACCCTTTAACATAAGTTTCAACTCAATCTTCAAGCTTCAGCTCTCTTATTCAATTCCACCTTCAGGCTTCACTCCTAACTGCAAGTATCAACTTGATTTCTTCAGGATTTCCAAGCTTCAGAGTAAGTGTCAACTTATCCTTCATTCCTCAAGCCTCAGCTCTTCACTCAATCTCAATTGAACCCTCTCCATAAGTATCAACTCAGCCTTCAAGCTTCTCAAGCTTTCTTTGCTTTACCAGTCTCAACTAGCTTCTCTTCACCTACAAGCTTCAGCTTCTCAGAGTAGTCTTCAATCACTTAGAAGTGGCAACTTCATCCTTCAATCTTCTTCTAGCAAGGAACTCCTCACTCTTCATTCAATATCCATTGGGTCTTCAAGTATCAACTTGTTCTTCTTGCTCTTCCAGCTTCAGCAGCAATGGCAATGCTCAAGAAATCATCCTTTTCCACACTATTCAGTGAAGTCCTCATCTTCAAACTCAAGCCCAACATCTTTCCAGATACTCAAACCAGAATACAATTGATTTAACAGGATGAGAGGAAATGATAAACAATCTTACTGACAACCAAAGGAAGCCTGTAAGGGTTCATCATTATGAGAGACTGGCTCCCTCAAAGTTCTACTTCCCAGATAAAGCCACTCATCCTTCCAAAGGAGGGATGTGAATATCTGAGAAGGACTTTTAGTCATTGGGAGGAATGGAAGCACAAGAGGCTTTCCATGTTTGTGAAAGAAATCATTCTAACTACAAGGCTCTCCCTATGTCCTATCTCCTAATCTTCATCAGACACCTTCAGGCACCAACAAGTCCAAAGCTCCAAGCAACCTCAAGCCACCTCAAGCATCTTCCACTTTGTCTTCAAATTGTCTTCAATCTCAATCAAAGGCAAACCAAGCACAAACCCTAATCTAAGGGAACTAAATGAGTTAAACTAGTTGAATTAGTAAATTAGGATCACCTAAAACCTAGCACTAAAGTTAGTCCTAACTAAAATACTAGAATCAATTGTAAAATCCTACAAAAATTACTATGGGAACCTAGGTCAATCATGACTCTATCACATTAGTTTCAAAGATCAAATCATCAATTTGGACCTAGAACTAAATCCTACATTACAAGGTATCAACCTAAAACCCTAAAAAGGAAGCATCTAAATATCAATCTAGAAGGCATACTTATCTTCACCACAAAAATGTGAGAAAATTACTATGGGATCATACATTTCTAACCTAATCACACACAAAAAATCAGGCCAAGAACCATCACCATGAGATCAAACAAAATTCTACAAAAATATGCATCAAACATAATCATTTTAATATCAATTAAAATGCAAAATTCCAATTAAATCAGAAATTGTATGAAATGAAAATATTTTTTCTCTAAAAAATAATAGACTCAATCATGAGTAATATGCAAAAAGAATGGATTTTATTGGATTAATATTCAATTTATTATGAATTTTACAAAAACCATGAATAAGATGAAAAAATAATGAAAATCAAATAAAAATAATAAGCGCGCGGTGCAGGAAGTAAACATTTTCAGTTCAAAACGTGGGTTGGGCTTGCTGGGGGGTGTGGATAACACTCAGATTACTAAGCCCAAATGCCTGAATAAATGAAACGCATCGTTTCATGCTCAGCCCCTTCACAATCCAATTTTAAAACACAGCTGTTGGATCTCCTCACAGTCAATGGTCAAAACATGATCTGATGGCGAGAACTTCATCTTCTCCATTTCAAAGCTCTGAGCTTCGCGCCCAGCTCCGGCCACCGCCGATGGAGCTCCGATCGTCCCCTTCAACCCTAGTTCTTCCTAGAGGCCTCCAATCCAAGAGGTCAAAACATGAATCACACTCCAAATCTTATCACGAGTTCAATCATACCATTAGTTTCCTTTGAAACCCCAAGAATCAACATCTCCCAATCTCAACCGAAAATGGTGATCTTCCTATTTTGTCTCTAATTCAACAATTAACCATCTGAAATCCATCCTAGGCCATTCTACAACTAATCTAGCACCCTAATTCAACCTAAATCAAGCTATAGGAAGAAGGTTACAAACCTGGAAATTCTTGAATAACAGATGCACGAAATCTCCACTTCAAGCCCTCAAATCTTCTGGACACGATCACTGAACCTCCTCCTTGCTTCTGTATGCAAAAGATTCAATGGAAAGTGCTTCAATCTTGAAACACGATGAAGAGTTGCAGGTGCTGAAAATCACTTGCTCCCACACGATCTAGCCACCAATTCTTCTTGGAAATGATCTGGAATCAATCCTTGATACTCAGGGAAGAAGAACCAATCAAGAAAATGGAAGGAAATGGAGGAATTTGATGAAACCGATTGCACTTGCAAGCTATGAAAACTCAATCTCAAACTATGCTCAAACCTCCAATGATTACCAACCTCTGCCATGAATTCATTCTACTCAATATATAGGTGAAGTTTGGATGATCTAGAACCCTCTAGATCCTTCCAATGAGATTTTACACATCTCATGTCATGAGATTTTGAATCACTTATCATGCCATGCTCAATTCTATTTGCAGCTTGAAAACCATCCTATTCTCTTTCAAAATCTCCCCTAGTGACATTTTGGAATGGTTTAGCTTGCCAAGTTCCTTGCCCATGCCTCAATTTTAAGTTATGCACATGTTACTTAATATGCAAGCAAGTGTTTTCCAAAGCAAGTCCCTGATTTAGACCTCAAATCAAAATTGTGGCTAAACCATTGTTTTCAAAATGTTTTCTAGAGTCAAAATGATATATTACATGCCATGGTTTGGATGTGTAGGTTGAAAATATCAATTTCCAACTTTGACTTATTTAACTTATGCCTTCATTTTAGGTCATTTTTACCACTTTGAGCTACAAGCCTTTTCAACATCTCATGACCTCTTTACTAGCCTTAAAACATCATTTTAAGCAAGTTTGATGTTGAAGATTTTTCCATTTGAAGCTTGGAAATAGGAGTTATGGCCTTATGCTTGAAATGACCTATAATCTCCAAATGACCAAAATGCCCTTGACTTGTCAAAGCCATAACTTGAGTTCTACAAATACTATCAAGGACTTCTAGTACTCTCTAGAAATCTAAGAAGATAAGGAACAATATTCATGTTGACCAAAAGTTCATAGGAATCATCCTTCTTGGGCAAACGTTTGATGCAAGTTGGGTGACTTTCAAGGCCCCAGACTCACATACCTCAGATGACCTGTAACTTGTCAAAGTCATAACTTGAGCTCTACAAATCCTATCAAGGACTTATAGTACTCAAATTAAAGCTAAGAACAAGCTATACAAAATTCATGTTGGGGGTAAGATGAGATGACAATCACATCTTGAGCTAAATTTCCTTGAAGATAGGGGTCAAACTAGGGGATTTTACACTGTCAAGCCCTAGAAACCCTAGCTTGAAACTTCTCAAACTCTTCAATCATGATGAGTTAACCTTGGAATCATCCTTATAACATCTTAATGCATCAATCAATGATCACATGGCTCTTTGTTTAGGTCTCAACCTTGTTCAAATCACCAGTTGACTTAGGGTTGACCCAGTCAAACCCTAATTACACCACTCATGGCTGGGTCTTCTTAATCTTGTACAATGACCTGTCTAGGCTTCATGATGGCTTTCAAGACATCTCATAAGCTCTCTCAAGGCTTCAAGTCAAACTTCATGGCTTCAGAATCATCTGAGAAGCTCCCCACAACTCTCAAGTTAGGAGGCACACAACCTTGGTTTCAACCAATCTCTCTGAGGATCTTTTGACTTCTCTGACAAGGATGTCAACCCTTGAACACTTGAATAAACTTCTTAGCTAGCTCCATAGTTCTTGATTGGTACTCATACCTCTTGATCTCCTGCATACATGTCAATGAAAATGCAAATCATAATGCTAATGTGAATGAAATAAAACATAAGCTAGGTAAGGAAATGTTGGTCAAATTTTGGGGTGCAACACATAGGTTTCAACCTAAAGGTCTAATCATCACTTCCTTATCAAAGGAAGTGAGATTCCTAGGGGGTCATGTCAATGGGATACAGAAACAGACAAAGCATCCGCTAAACATATAAACAGAAGAAAACAATAAAGATGCACATGCAATGCAGCATTACAAGCAGAGGGAGACTCACTCAACCTCTAGAGCAAACAAGCAAAAAGAAAACAGTCAAAACAGACAAGCAGAGGGAGCTCAAATCAACCTCTATTATGCAAATACGTTAATTAGAAAAAGAAAAAAACATACAAGCAAGGGGAGGATCACCTCAACCCTTAAGGCAAACAAGCAGAGGGAGACCCACTCAACCTCTTAATGCAGTCATGCACCTACACTTAAACTATCCTGAACATGAACTATCCTAATGCAACACACCACTCAATCATGAATGAGGAAAAGGACTTATGACAAATCAGGAATTCATTCTACAAGTAATCATACAAGGCTTCTATCCTAAGGAAAGAAATTGAAAGTTAGGAGGCAAGGGTAAGGTCCACAGG